>JAODFZ020030787.1:0-11245 GCA_027574845.2 Deinopsis erosa
ACTGTCTGAGCCTCAAAATCGTTAAATTCGATCTCACTGAAAAACGTTCTAAAATTGCCTTAATACGGGCCGCAATAGTATCGAATAACAGCCAATAGGATCCGCCCGCTCAGTATATACATTTTGTAGATAAACTTCGCACCGGCAGTGAATAGACTATAGAGGCTAAGTTCCCAGGACAAATAAACTTAAAAAAAATAAGTGTGTTTTTTTTCAAAAACAGCTATTAAAAGCAAAAAAATCAAGTTTGTATTGAAATGAAAGAAATAAAAAATTCTTATTTACAAATTAGTCATATCAATTTTTATCGATTCGTGTCAATGTTTCACATATAATTTGAAATAATTTTATAAATTAATAAGCAATTGATTAATTGCGTTACACGATACAATATATTCGTGTAACTACAGATATTTCGGCCATGCCAAAGTTTAATTTAGAATTTTATATAATGTTATTGTGATTGGCTTTATGAATAACATTATTCGTCACACGAATCGCACCACTATACTTTAATAGTCCCAGAAATTTGATGGTCAGTTTAACGTTTTTCCATATGAACTCATCATCATCCAGTTTATCAGTAGAATAGCGCTTCTTAACAAAATTATAAAAGGTAAGAAGAAATTAAAATTTATTAATATGAATTTGATTATTGAATATATTGTAGAAGGCAGAAATAATAGTTGTGATTATTAACACACCTCTCAGTTCATTTTTCTTCTGATCCTGATGTTCCTGATGTAGTCTCAACAAAGTCAAGCATTCTGCTGAAAAATCGTTTGGCCGCGATGATCTGGATGTTCGGAATTTTTTACTATGGAGATGGTCTTCACTAGATGACGAAGCTCTCATTTGGTCTGCTTTATGGGTATGTTGTTAATGATTCGTCTTGTTTGTTACATAACTATTACTTTCATTGCGGGAATAAATGGTGATTCCTTTATCTTCGAGTGGTGAACATGAACATCGTCAACATTATCCTAAATTTTATATATCACCTCTACAAGATTCAATAGCGGATTAGCTGTCCTACAACCCGAACAATTCTTCAAAATGGATTTGCACATGAAAGAATTGGCAATTGATGAGTCGGGTGGGAAAAGCTTAAGCTTCAAACATTTCTTACATAGAATATGGGGGTGTGGTCCGCAATAATAAAATATAACAAATAAACTAAGATATTATGTACTTTTCTACAACAACAATAAAACAAATATTGTGATACTCCTTCTGTCCCATATTAGTTGTCACATTTAGAAACTTTTCATTTTTTACTAAATTCAACTACTTTCATAAAATTATTGGTTTTGAATTCGGATATCGAAAGTTAGTAAAAAAAAGTAACGATTTTGAAAGTGCACCATCTTTGGCTTTATTCACGGAATGCGTTGATTAAATTAATATTTTAGAAATTTCTTTATGATTGCATCATCCTTAATTTGGTATAGCGTTTGAGATTAATAAATATCGTTCGTTATTTTGAATTCATACATGCAATTTGTCCCATATAACTTATTTGGGACTTATAAAATTTCGAATTTCTTGTTCTCACGGCCTTGGCAGGTAACCAAGGTACCCTAATATGAATTTTTTTGTCGGAAATACAAAATTTTTAAATTTAGAATTTTGTACATATGTCGGGCAATTGATGGTCAGGTGGGAAAACCTTAAGCTTCAAACATTTCTTAGAATATGGGGGTGCGGATCGGGTGATAAAGACAGTCAGAAAAATATGAAGCCGACTAAAGAATAATTCTAAAATGTAATTTTGTTTCGCTGAAATCTCTACAGTCGTGAATCATTAATGGGCTACTTCCGCGTTTTTTTTTTGTAATTTTTTTTTCGAATCTCTATATTGTATATAGTACACCCTGAAAATATTTTGTTTCAAAGATGTATAGTTTTCGAGTTATTAATTATTAAAGTTTGATTTATAAAATAGGCTTTAAACGGCCCGTGACGTCATCTACCTTAAAACTCGAGTAGAACTGAATGCGCATGCGCTTTGGAATATATTTACATATTTCTTATATCATTTCAATTATAATTATATATAATAATTATAGATATGCATTTATATGGACCAATCACGTAAGTGACCGTTATCACAAACATATCCCAAATGAGTGTTATAAGGTACTTGACGTCAGAACCAATCAGAACGCGTCATCCTTCCCGCGCTTTTCAACAATTTTCATTTATTAATTACTCGCTTATTATGCAACCAAAACATTTTCTATCGGCACATTTATAAATAATATGCTAAAAACTATCATTTTCTTATATTATTTCTCAAAAAAAAAATTTCACGCAAGTAGCCCATTATATTTATAGAACTTTGACAGTAATATCAAATTATTTAATATTAATATTTAATATATTTTTACAATTTTACTATTAGTTGCAAGGTGATGAAATTTTGTAAGAAATTCACATATAACTGCAAAAAAAATGTTTTATAAACATTAAATTGCCCTGTTATTTTTATAAAATGTAAGTTGATACTGGATTAAATTTGTATAAACAATTTAATAGGAGTATTAATATTTAGAAGGAAACTCATTCAATTTAAGTAGAAGTACAGTGGAACCTCTCATAACGAGTATAATTCGTTCCAGAATTTTACTCGTTAAGCGAAACATTTGTTAAACGAAACACCATACAAATCAATGTAAAAATGTTTCGGGAAAAAGGGACTTCCCCTTTCAGCGTAACTCGTCATGCGAAATGTCTCTCCTTAGGGAGCAACTTCTTCACATTATTTTTTGCTGGTTTTGCGAATTTCTTGTTATGAGAAACTCCATTGTACAAATATGAACATTGCATAAACATTTTAAAAGTCTCTTCTAACACCTGAAATTGTGCAAAACAGTATTGAAGAGAAATCAATCCGATGATTTATTACAATATGAAGTTTGCTCGTATCCCAATCCTAATCCGAAAGTACCGAACGACTTAATAAAAGTCGGATGGCAAGCAGCTACCGTACAAGCCCACAAACATTTAGATATTAATGAAGAATTGTATGTACGCGAAAATCGCGAAATCGATCGTATGAATTTCTGGGAGGAAGTTTTTGCAACTTATGCAAACTACGCACATTTTTAAGTACTTTATAACATACAAACAGATTTATTACGTGTATAATAATTGTTAACTTTACACAGCATTTTTATTTTCCTACAAAGTAAATTGATATGAAATATTTTCACAAATGTGCATTGACCTCAGATAACGCATATAAATTTAGATATAATATGGAGCACACAATAAAATTATTAATTTCGTTATGTAAGTGTTTACTATTTGAATGACCCTCACATTCCTAATGTTATCCAGAAAAATTGCCATGACTTGGGGACGACCCAGAAATTTTGTCAGCAAATGATATGAATAAAAATGACCTCAATTGTTAACCTAATCTCTTGTAATCGTTCTTATAAAATCAGTTAGGATTAATGTTGAAATCAATTTATCTATAATAAAACTATTTCAAAATAATCGAAAATATTGATGTTGCATTTTTAGTCCTAAATGTAGGTTAAGCAAATACGAATAAACGTTTGTGTATATAATAAAAGAACTATTTTTTTCATACCTTATCTTAAGTGAGGTGGGATAGTGTGATAACTATCACCGGAAAGTTATAAATTGATTTGACACCTCTTTTCCTACATCATTTACAGTTTAACATTAATTTAATTCGCAACAATGCATTTCGTAAGTAAATTAAACGCGTGCTTACAATTAAACGTTTAAACTATTTCAAACTTTTAGATGAAACCATTATTACTATTATTCCTTCTACATTTGGTTATTGCTGAAGCGTTCACAAAAGTAAGTTGCAAAATTGAAGGAGAAGATGAAGACTGCAGCACAATAACTGAATATAATTCGTATATGGCTTGTATGAGAAGGAGAAATAAGAGAAGTTTAGATTGCGATACATCATGTGACGATGGTGATTGTGAATCCAATGAATGCAGTGATTGTGATTGTAATTATTGCAGTTACAATGATTGCGCCAGCTCGTGCAATTCGTGTTGTCAAAATAGTCCGCCACCATGTCAGACCCGATCATGTTGTTACGCCACATGCCAGACGCAATGCAGAACATCAAACTGTAGAAGAAATTGTAGATCAAAATGCACTAAATCTATAGCTACAAGTGGTGCGCAAACTGGTGGTACTCTCGGTGGATCAACTAGTGGAAAAACGGAAAGTAAAACTGACATAAAAAATGACTTGAAGCATAACATCACAACCGTCATCAATTTACATAATATAATTAATAATACTAATGTCATAGATACACCAATTTACGTTAACAATACTAATGTGAATAATATTACTTTAGAAGCGCAAGAAGCAGCACCGCAACATATTAACATAGAAAATGGTACACCTAACATACCTCAACCTCAACCTCAACCAATGCCATATCCACAACCTCTACCTATGCCATATCCGCAACCTCAGCCATTGCCAATTCCTCAACCTCAACCCTTACCCTATCCTCAAACTCAACCTTGCTGTAAAATCATTGGGCCTAGACAGTGCATGCAAACATCAACGTATCCATATTCAAAATGCTTCCACTATCGCAAACAATATTGCGGTGATATTTGTAAAACATCAATAATGCATGCTGAACCTCATCAAGTGTGCGATCAAGTTGCGCATGGAACGCCAAAATGTCATGAACAAATTGCTTATATACCGCAACCTCAACCAAAATGCTCTTACACATCTGCATGGCCGTATGTATCCTGCAATATACCGAGCCCTAATTGTGGTGGATGTTACTCTCATATAGTACAAGGAGGGCAACCTCCAAAAACCTGCCCAAATACTTGTTACGATCAAGGTGTTAATGTTGGACCACTTTTAAGACAAGGACCAGTTTATCAACCTTCTTTTGGTGGTATGAACATGTACGGAGGAATGATGCCTATGGGACCGTATGGTATGGGTGGTATGGGTGGAATGGGTGGAATGGTACCTTCTAATGTGCAATTTGGAAATCCAATGGAAACAGGCTATCAAGTGCAGAATTTAGAGGGTAATGTGATTCCATTTGGCTTAAATAAAGTTACTGAAAATAATTTGATTGGATCGGATCATATCAACAATGTAGACGCTAAAGCTGGATTTAATCCCTACCCCTTTGATAATGCGGGAGGAATTCCAATTACATCAAATATATCAAATAAGCGGGAAGCCGAAACCGATGAATTAAATGAAGATGATGATAAAAAAGAAAATTGAATTTAAGTAATTAATGATTATTATGAATATGTCAAACATTTTTATCTAATTACATATATTTTAATTTGTATAAACATTTTTTTACAAATATTTCGTAATAAAAATAACGTTTTTATTGATAACCTTATTTTATCGTAAGAACATATTTCTACTCATCGTTGTCTAGCTATTTATAAAGCTGAAACATTTCTATTCTACACCTAGAACAATGAAGACCCTCGTTTTGTTAATTGCGTGCTTTGCATTGTGTTCAGCATACTCATACTTCCCACAACCATGCCAGTCAGGTTTATTCGAATTAAAAATTTTTTTATTTATTTACTATTTAATGATTTATTCAAACAGAATGTGATCCATGTCCGTCAAACTGCCTTGGTAGTGGAGGATTGTATCCATCATGTATGTTACGAATAAATGTTTCTAACAATGCATTTCTAATAGAAAAATGTTTTAGCTTCAGGAGGATCAAGCTATGGAACAGGATTAGGTCAAGGTTTTCCTATTGGTATGAGCCAAGGATTTGGACAAGGAATGACACCATCTTTTGGTAATGGAATGCAAACGGGATTTACATCTGGAAACACACCTGGTTTTCCATCCGGAATGGTACAAGGATTTGGTTCAGGAATGCCTTCCGGCTTTGTTAACCCAACCGGTCACGAAATTAACAATGGAATGATACAATTTCCAACTGGCTTTGGTAATGGCATGACATCAACTTTTTCCAGTGGAATGGGACAAACATTCCAACCAGGAGTTTCAACGGGTTTTGTTAACCCAACAGGTCCAGATTTCAACGCTGGAATGACAACAGGATTTACATCCGGAATGACACCAGGATTTACATCTGGAATGACACAAGGATTTGGTTCAGGAATGTCTTCCGGCTTTGTTAACCCAACCGGTCATGAAACTAACACTGGAATGGGAACAGGATTTACATCTGGAATTACACCTGGTTTTACATTGAGAACAGATGGATTTGGTTCTGGAATGCCTTCCGGCTTTGTTAACCCAACAGGTCATGAAATTAATACTGGAATGACAGGATTTACATCCGGAATCACACCTGGTTTTACATCCGGAATGGTACAAGGATTTGGTTCAGGAATGCCTTCCGGCTTTGTTAACCCAACAGGTCATGAAATTAACAATGGAATGAGTGGATTTACATCTGGAATGACACCTGGATTTGGTTCGGGAATGACATCTGGATTTGGTTCAGGAATGACACCTGGATTTGGTTCAGGAATGCATTCCGGATTTGTTAGCCCAACAGGTCATGAATTTAGCGCAGGAATGACACCGGGATTTACACCTGGAGTCGCAACTGGATTTACCTCCGGAATGACACCTGGTTTTAACGGTGGCATGGCACCACAATTAGGTGCGGGTCAAACATTTGCAGGTTCTAGTTTTACTAATGGAGTGTCTGGACAAAAAATATCAACTGATCCAGTTGCCTTAAAATGAAAGCTGCACTTACACAACTCAAATAATTTTGATATAATTAATAAAATAAGTAATTATTTATATAATAAATTGTAAAAATAAAAACTCTAATAAGGTTATCAATTTTGTCAAATTTGTATGTGCCTGATAATAAATACTATAAATCAAAAAATATAATCTAATTAAATTAGTCAAAGCATTGCACAGCGCGATGAAGCTACTTATTGTACTGATTTACCTAAGTGTATTAGAAGTAACACCTATTACAAATATTACGTTCATTTCTCAACAAGCATTTCAACCATACGACATCGTAAACAGACAGACAAACCAATTATTATGCTCAGGTGAAAACTGCTTTAATTATATAAAACAAATAATTGCAACATATATAATTGAAAATGTCGAAATATGTAAAGCACCAACATGTCTGAACTGTTATTATGAATGTAAAAAAAATTGTGAAAATATTGATTGTACAGCAGACTGTAAAATAATTTGTCAGAAAAGAGAAGAAAATATGAACATTAATAATTTAATAGATTCTAATGTGACAATGAGCAAAGAAGGAACACAATGTTGTATTGTAATACCTCCAAAACAATGCTACCAATCACGGAACAACCAATTAGTATGTACTCAAATACCGTATAAAACTTGTTCAAATATTTGTTCATCACCTATAATTGTGGAACAACCTGTACCACAAATTATTTCATCATCCACCTTACAAGCAACACATCCTAACATTTATATAAATGTTAATATTCCCGGAGGTAATCCAACGCAACAACGTCCAATGTTTACCGTTACAGAAAATGTACAAAAAATGCCTTTAACACATACAAGTAATTTACAACAACAAAGTATTGGAAATAAGTTAACGAATAATTTACTATCAAATTGCGCTTATACCTGGTTTAATGGTCGCGTATATCCAATTTGTGGAAATTTCTACGATGCTAGAAAATTTGTACAACCAGAAACACCATACTTAATAAATCCGTACCAATCCAATCAAAATTATGAAGAAAAATGTATAAATTTAAGGCATCATCCATACAAATTGTGTAATAAACTTATTATTCAAGGTAATCATAACAAAATATTTTTTTCAGTTCTAATAACTTTTAATTTACAGAATGTGGTAATTGTTTTTATTGTGATGGAATTTTTAATTGCCAACGTTGTACGTTGACAAAGGGTTGTCCACCAAGATGTTTATCACACTTTTTCAACGGAAAACTAACGAATATTGATAAACTTTTAGCATGTAAAGTAAATGGACCATCTGTACATTGTTCCTAAAATAGAATCTGTTTTTTTCTTAATTAATATGATAACTTTATAATTAAAGATAAAATATTTTTGTCGAGGAAAAATTGTACATTAAAACATCACAACAGCAATTATTATTTAACATTCTAATATGTTGTAATTTATTATCTATTTAAACAAAAATATCCGAAATTTTAATGTACATAAGGTCAATGACAATAAACAGTATAAAAGAAAAAAACAGTTTGCGCTTAAATTAGTCTAAATAATTTCGGCATAATGATGCTGAAAGTTGTGTTAATATGCCTAAGTGCATTGTTCGTAACAATAAAATCAGATAATGTAACTACTAGTCAATTTTTTAACCTAAATCGCGCGTCTTTTAGTTCATATCGTATTATACACAAGAGTTCAGGAGAAGAACTATGTTCAGGTGAATCATGTTTTGAATATTTTCAAAGCAGCTCGAATAAATGTAATGAAGGAACCGAATGCAACTACTGTTCTGGAAAATCATGTTGCCAATCACAAGTATGTAATTCGTGCGTAAATGAATGTTCACAAAATTGTGGATCAGAGCAATGCAACAATCAATGTTTTAACACCTGCAATAAAAGACAAGAAATGCCTTGTTGTTCGTCATGCTTCACAAATAGCTGTAGCAGAAGTTGTAATAGGCAATGTGGCTCAAATAGGCGAGAAAATGACTTTATAGTAGTACCAAATCGTATAGTAACACCAGAAGGGGGTGGTACTGGTAGTGGTAGAAGCGGCGCTAGTAGTGGAAGCGGCACTAGTCATGGAAGCAGCATAAGCAATTCAAATGCAACTCAAAGTGCAAATATTACAACAGCTATTCACATCACAAACACAATAAACAACACTAATCATATACACAATCCAATTTATGTAAATAGTACGAATATTAATAACATCGTCCTTCATTCACCATCAAACCCAGGTTCAAACATTACAATCACATCTAATCCAACAAATTCCCATAACCAATCCCAATGCTGTATGGTTGTTCCACCAAAGGAATGCCAATACAATCAAACCAATCAAATGAACTGCAAACAACCAATATACAAAACCTGTTCACCCATTTGCAAATCTCCATTAGTTGTACAACATCCAGTTTATGTCCCATATTACATTAAAGTTCCTGGTGGAGTAAAATACGTATACGTTCCTTATCCAGTTAATAATAATAACACTGTATATGTCGATAAACCATATCCGCAACCTTATCCTGTCCCTTATAGAGTAAATAATCCAATTCCAGTACCATACCCAGTCCCAAAATACATACTCAAAACAGTAACTGTGCCACAAATAATTCCGCAAGTAGTGCGCCAACCCTACCCTTATCCTGTACCACAAATTGTTAATAAATATACACCTGTTGTACAACCTGTGCCTTATCCTGTACCACAAATAGTACCAAAATTAATTACAATTCCTCAAATTGTTCCACAACCAATTTATATTCCTAAACCACAATATATTCCTATTAATAACTGCCCTATGTCATACTACAATGGTGGTGGCTATCCCATTTGCAAAAGCTTTATGGATTCTAGACAGTTTATGGGAACGCAAATGAAATTTTTAATTAATCCTTATCAAGGTATAGGACAAGGCCAACAGCAATGCACTCAAATCCAACAATATCCATGGATTTCATGTAATACGTTTAAGAATGAAGGTATTATTATAATAACCAGCCGTTTGTGTATAAATAAATGTATATAATATTTTCAGATTGTGGAGGTTGCGTTTTCTGCAATGGTAAATTTAATGTACAGCAATGTATGTTATCAAAAACATGCCCACCATCGTGTTTATCAAACTTATTCAATATGAACTTATCTACTATTGGAAATTTCTTGTCATGCAAATCCGCTGGAAGTTCAGTAAAATGTATATAATTTACTTTCTAAATATATGTAATAGTCGATATAAAAATAAAGCAAAAACAATTTTGCAAAGAAATTGAGGTTATATTCAACTTGAATGTTAACAAAAATGTTTAAGCAAGTTTAAGCTAGTAGAACATAGATGGCTACGAATCTGTCAATAATTCAATAAAAAACAAATTAAAGGAAATATCATTATATTGCCCTTGTGAATAACCCTATAGAAACTAATAAGCCTAATAAGTTACTTAATTATTAAAGAAAAAATACGTGCAAAAATAATTTAAATTTATAATGAATTCTAACAAATATAAATAATATTATGTAATAGAATTACTTCTATTTATCATCTAATATTTACGTAGTAACTATGTTTTAATAGAGTTAAATAAAAAATATTTACGTAAATTTATGTAGAAAATATGTGAAATGACTGGAAATAAACGCGATTTTTAGTATTTATATATTAGGAGCACATAATTTAGAGAAAGTATCAGCCATACAGTTTCTATTTATAGGAGATGTAAAAATACAACATTTTATAGTAAACTTTCCAATATTCTGTTCACCTATTAACAAAACTCAAATAATCAAGTATTTATTTTAATATGTTTTCAAACTGATCCTTAATCATTAATCTTCAGCTAATTATTTTAAACCTGATAATTAAATATAAAAAAAAAAACGTAAATATAAAACACAGACAAATAAATTATCTTATTTCTTTAATATATAATATTTCTTTTAAATAATAATTATTTATTTCTTAAGTGTTTGCTCTTCAGCAACAAAAAATTCAGGAATAAATTGCATTTTAATTTGATATCAATTAATTATATTCTGAAACGAATTTTGATTTGTCCGCCATCTGCTGCACGTTTTATATATCTATTAGTTAAGCTTCCTGTCTCTAGAGGAGATTTATACACACATGTAATTAAAATTAATTGAATTCCTTATCATATTTTTATATATTTATTGTTTAATTAAATATATTATAAATTTTTATCATTGTTTGCGTTAGTCATTGTCAGAAATAAACGTCGTAAACGTTATGTATGACTTATTGATGAGTAAACTTATCTTTTAATCGACATGTGAATGTAATGCAATAAAATTTATGTTGAAATGAAGGTATAAAGTTTATACTATAAACAAATCTCCTTAATTTAATAAAACAACAATAAAATATGTAAAATTATTGTTAATTACGGGTGATTTTAACATGAAGTAGTTTATTATTACGTATTTGTTTGAACAATTGCATAAAACACAGAAAACACTTATCAATGACGCTTTATCTATGAATCATGATGAATCATCAA
>JAODFZ020030837.1:0-34484 GCA_027574845.2 Deinopsis erosa
TGTTTTTTTAATAAAATTTTACCACATAAACTTCCTTAAGTCGAATAATGAAGAAACCCGGAAAATATTATTATATTTTATATAACAAGGACTACTTTAACTTATTTTTGCGAAATAAAACATTTAACTCAATTTAATTTAATTTTGATCTAAAATATTGTATATAATATAAAAAAAAAATGTCTAAAGTGATTAACAAAAATTAATACAAATATTCAAATTGTTAACCACCAATAGTGTAAACATTTTTTCAATAATTAATTCAAATCGTTTTTTTTAGTAAAAGTTTACCACATAAACTTTCTTAATCGAATAATCAGGAAACTCGGAAATACATCGAGTTATAAAAAATACGGTTTACAGAAAACTGTGGAAAACAGTCAATTTTTCAACTATTAGTTATAAGGCGATGATCAGTACCTAATCAATATTGTTAAAGTCACATTTTTTAAAACATAAATAGCTGTTATTGTCATTATCAAACAACACAATAAACGTCCGAAATTTTACTGCAAATTATTGAAAAACTCCATAAATCCATAAAACATATGGATTCACAGAGTTTTAGAGAAAATGTTTTTAAGTAAATTTGTGCACACATTTCTTTCGAAATTATAGAATTTCAACGTAAGGAAGTTTTACTTTACTTTACTTCCTTCATTAAACAATAAAAAATATAATCAACAACGAAAAATGTGATATTAAATAACAAAATAACAAATTTAAAAAACAAATGATGTTTTTATGAAACATTCTCAATTGTGTTACAGAAAAATGTGATTTACTAATTCAGAGATTTTTAGAGAAACTTTTTTTTAGGTAAATTAGCGCACAAATTTCTATAAAATTTGGAATTTATTGGAGTTGCAACGTAGGGAAGTTTTACTGTATCATTAAACAATAAAAAATATAATAATCTACAACAAAAAATTGCTAAACATGTTTAAATTTGTAATTTACATACATATGTGTTACTAAATTACAAAATAACAAATTTAAAAAGCAATTCATATTTTTATGAAATATTCTCAATTGTCTTACATAAAAATCGATTTAGTAATTTAGAGATTTTTAGAGAAGCTGTTTTTTAGGTAAATTAGTACACAAATTTCTATAAAATTTCGAATTTATAGAGTTTCAAAAAACGGAAGTTTTACTGTATCATTAAACAATAAAAAAATATAATCAACAACGAAACAATGCTAAAAATGTTTAAATTTGTAATTTGTCTGTTACTAAATTACAAAATAACAAATTTAAAAAAACATTGACATTTTTATGAAATATTCTCAATTGTGTTACATAAAAATTTGATTTAGTATTTTAGAAGTTTTTAGAGAAACTATTTTTTAAGTAAATTAGCGCTCAAATTTCTATAAAATTTTGAATTTATAAAGTTTCAACGTAGGGAAGTTTTCCTGTAACATTAAACAATAACAAATATATAATCAACAACGAAAAACTGATAAAAATGTTTTAAGTCGTAATTTATGTGTTATTAAATTACAAAATAACAAATTTAAAAAGCAATTGACATTTTTATGAAATATTCTCAATTCTGTTACATAAAAATTCGATTTAGCAATTTAGAGATTTTTAGAGAAACTTTTTTTTAAGTAAATTAGCGCACAAATTTCTATAAAATTTCGAATTTATAGTTTCAACGTAGGGAAGTTTTACTGTAAATAATAAAAAATATAATCAACAACAAAACAATGCTAAAAATGTTTAAATTTGTAATTTATCTGTTACTAAATTACAAAATAACAAATTTCAAAGTAATTAATATTTTTATGAAATATTCTCAATTGTGTTACATAAAAATTTGATTTAATAATTTAGAGATTTTTAGAAGAAGCTGTTTCTAGGTAAATTAGCACACAAATTTCTATAAAATTTCGAATTTATAAAGTTTCAACGTAGGGAAGTTTTACTGTAAATAATAAAAAAATATAATCAACAACGAAAAATTGATAAAAATGTTTAAATTTGTAATTTATGTGTTATTAAATTACAAAATAACAAATTTAAAAAGCAATTGATATTTTTATGAAACATTCTCAATTGTGTTGCATAAAAATTTGATTTAGTAATTTAGAGATTTTTAGAGAAACTGTTTTTTAAGTAAATTAGCGCTCAACGTAGGGAAGTTTTCCTGTATCATTAAACAATAAAAAAATATAATCAACATCGAAACAATGCTAAAAATGTTTAAATTTGTAATTTGTCTGTTTCTAAATTACAAAATAACAAATTAAAATAAAAAACAGATAATTTTTATGTAACATTCTTAATTGTGTAATAATATAAATAAATATAACAGAAAAACACAAATATTTACGTATTATACATATAAAAGGTTTTATATTCGAGAAACAAGAAGAATAATAAAGTAGACAATGATGGATTATAAAACGGATCTTAAATTGTGATTTAGTCCAACAGAAACTGTCACTGATTGTGGAGTAAAATCTAAATAAATTGCTTGATATAAGCGAATTGAAAAGAAATAATTCTTTTATACGTTTATATTTTATGGTTTGTCCTATTTTAGAAATGAATGTATTTGAATAATTTTTTTCTGCTTTCTTGTTATAGGTTTGGTTTCAAAATAGAAGAGCCAAATGGCGAAAAACGGAAAAATGTTGGGGTAGAAGTACAATAATGGCTGAATATGGTTTATATGGAGCAATGGTGAGGCATTCGTTACCATTACCGGATACGATCCTAAAAAGCGCCAAGGAAAATGAGTGCGTCGCCCCTTGGCTCTTAGGTAATGACTGTATGTCTATTTCTTCTTAAATAAATAAAATTGGAAAAAATATTACATCTATATAGCAATTGAAATTCATTCATAAAAGTGCAGTTATATAAGCATTAAATAAACAAATTTCACTTTAAAGAGCAATACGGTGGTACATGTAGTTCGAATAGGATCCAGACGAGGTCGCCACTATACAGTACGATCCTTTTTATCACTCAAAGCCACTTTTTCTCACATTCTCTCTACTAAACTAACAAGTAACAACATACAAATATATAAATCAAAATGTAGGCAAACGTTCAAATGAACGTTCTGTGTTCCACTTATCTACATTTCAGTGTAATATCAAAGCTTTATTTAAACGCTTTCTAACAACTAGAAATTCTCTTTCTTTTCATTTATATGTATATTACGAGCTGGCATTAAAACTCTCAATGCACACACACACTTCAAACTCAAACGAATTAGAACTTCTGCTAAAATTTTATAGCCTTGATATTTGATTTGATATTAAAGTATTTTTTAGAAATACAGTCCATTCCGCTTAATTGAGAGTTGAAATTCTTTTCCCAAATATGACCCAAATATCCGAATAACTTAAAATATGAAAATTTTCTTATATTTTACTATCACTTATATAAAAAAAACATATTTATGTATAATAATGCTCAGTCTTAGTTATTCAAGGGACTTTTATGACGTTATAACAGAGTTACGTTGTAAACGAAATTACCAATTATGGTCATTTACTAATCTATATTAATTAAATTATTCATAAATATATAATAATACATTAGTCATATATGAATCAACTTATTTAACATTAGATTTGCAGCAAAGCAATAAAAAAAATATTTATTACTTTAAAAAAATCTAATCATTAATTTTATTATTTGAAACATACATGTATTTGTAAATTAGTAAATTAGTCAATCTGATGAGAAATAAGTTAAATTTCCTGGTTGAAAACGGACGATAAGCAGCAAGACTGTTAAAAATTTATAGTTTTGCATTATCAGCCTCGATTAAGCGGATTAGTGCCCCAATTAAGCAAATTCCCGTTCTTTAAAACTTATTTCAAATAATCGGTTGTCCCGATTAAGCGATCAATTAAGCCGAACGTCTAAAATAATTGATGGCTTAAAAAAATTAATATTTTTTGTTGTGTGATAACTTATTTAACATTAATATTGCAACAAAGCAACAAATTGCATTAGAAAAAATATTTATTAATACTTGAAAAAATTCTAATTTTTAATTTAATTATTTGAAACATGTAAATTAGACAATCTGATGAGTAATAAGTTAAATTTTCTGGTTGAAAACGAACGATAAACAGCAAAACTGTTAAAAATTTATAGTTTTACATAATCAGCCTCGATTAAGCGGAATAGTGTCCCAAATAAGCAAACTCCTGTTCTTTAACACTTATTTCAAATAAGCGGTTGTCCCGATTAAGCGATCAATTAAGTCGAATGTCTAAAATAATTGATGGATTAAAAAATTAATATTTTTTGTTGTGTGATAACTTATTTAACATTAATATTGCAATAAAGCAATAAATTGCATTAGAAAAAATATTTATTATTACTTGAAAAAAATCTATTTTTTAATTTTTATATTTGGGACATATGTAAATTAGTAAATTAGACAATCTGATGAGTAATAAGTTAAATTTTCTGGTTGAAAACGGACGATAAGCAGCAAAACTGTTAAAAATTTATAGTTTTGCATTATCAGCCTCGATTAAGCGGAATAGTGCCCCAAATATGCAAATTTCTGTTCTTTAAGACTTACTTCAAATAAGCGGTTGTCCCGATTAAGCGATCAACTAAGTAGAATGTCTAAAATAATTATTGGCTTAAAAAATTAATATTCTTTGTCGTGTGATGACTTAATTTAACATTAATATTGAAACAAAGCAATAAATTGCATTAGAAAAAATATTTATTATTTGAAAAAATTCTAATTTTTAATTTTATTATTTTAAACATGTAAATTAGTAAATTTGGCAATCTGATGAGAAATAAGTTAAATTTTCTGGTTGAATACGGACGATAAACAGTAAAATTGTTAAAAATTTATAGTTTTGCATAATCAGCCTCGATTAAGCGGAATATTGCCACAAATAAGCAAATTTCTGTTCTTTAAGACGTATTCCAAATAAGCGGTTGTCCCAATTAAGCGATCAATTAAGCCGAATGTCTAAAATAATTGATGGCTTAAAAAAATTCATATTTTTTGTTGCGTGATAACTTATTTAACATTAATATTGCAACAAAGCAATAAATTGCATTAGAAAAAATATTTATTAATACTTGAAAAAAATATAATTTTTATTTTATTATGTGAAACATGTAAATTAGAAAATTAGACAATCTGATGAGTAATAAGTTAAAATTTCTGGTTGAAAACGGACGACAAACAGTAAAACTGTTAAAAATTTATAGTTTTACATAATCAGCCTCGATTAAGCAGAATAGTGCCCCAAATAAGCAAACTCCTGTTCTTTAACACTTATTTCAAATAAGCGGTTGTCCCGATTAAGCGATCAATTAAGTCGAATGTGTAAAATAATTGAAGCCTTAAAAAATTAATATTTTTTGTTGTGTGATAACTTATTTAACATTAATATTGCAACAAAGCAATAAATTTCATTTAAAAAAATATT
Organism: Deinopsis erosa; assembly: GCA_027574845.2. Taxonomy (NCBI): domain Eukaryota; kingdom Metazoa; phylum Arthropoda; class Insecta; order Coleoptera; family Staphylinidae; genus Deinopsis; species Deinopsis erosa. The sequence continues at coordinate 5,436 of JAODFZ020030837.1, forward strand.
TATTACTTGGAAAAAATCTATTTTTTCATTTTTATATTTGGGACATATGTAAATTAGTAAATTAGACAATCTAATGAGAATTAAGTTAAATTTTCTGGTCAAAAACGGACGATACACAGTAAAACTGTTAAAAATTTATAGTTTTGCATAATCAGCCTCGATTAAACGAAATAGTGCCCCAAATAAGCAAATTTCTGTTCTTTAGGATTTAGTCCAAAAAGAGGTTGTCCCGATTAAGCGATCAATTAAATCGAATGTCTAAAATAATTGATAGCTTAAAAAATTAATACTTTTTGTTGTGTGATAACTTATTTACCATTAATATTGCAATAAAGCAATAAATTGCATTTAAAAAATTTTTTAATACTTTAAAAAAATCTAATTATTAATTTTATTATTTGAAACATATTTCTAAATTAATAAACTTTAGTAAAATTTTCTGGTTAAAAACAGACGATTAAAAGTAAAATTGCTAAAAATTTATAGTTTTACATAATCAGCCCCGATTAAGTGGAATTGTGCCCCAAATAAGCAAATTCCTATTCTTTAAGACTTATTTCAAATAACCAGTTGTCCCAATTAGGCGATCAATTAAGTCCAATGTCTAAAATAATTGATGGCTTAAAAAATTAATATTCTTTGTTGTGTGATAACTTATTTAACATTAATATTGTATGGAATATATTGCATTAGAAAAAATATTTATTACTTGAAAGAATTCTAATTTTTAATTTTATTATTTGAAACATGTAAATTAGTAAATTACACAATCTGATGAGTAATAAGTTATAATAAACAGTAAAATTGCTAAAAATTTATAGTTTTGCATAATCAGCCTCGATTAAGCTGAATAGTGCCCCAAATAAGCAAATTCCTGTTCTTTAAAAATTATTACAAATAAGCGGTTGTCCCGATTAAGCGATCAATTAAGTCGAATGTGTAAAATAATTGATGGCTTAAAAAAATTAATATTTTTTTGTTGTGTGATAACAGATAGATAACTATGTAACAACACACTAATGTATTTTTTATCAATTCGTTGTTAGTGATAAATCAGTTCATAAAGAAACTAAATCATACTCTATTACAACCGTTATATAAAAAACTATTTTAGCAACAAAGCGTGGAAATGTTGCAACAATAAAACATTCTTTGCATTATAATAGAGAAACATTGTTTCGTCGTCGTCGTCGTAGACTCGTAGAGAGATAGGATAATTTTTTATATAACGTAATGTGAGAGTGACTGCAATTGATAATAAAATTCATACTGAAAATATCAAATTCTAATTGTAATAATTTAATTACGAGATGATGTAATCATTTGTCCTGACTCATGGCTAAAATATCATGATAGTTATGCAATAAGTCATTAATATTTTAAGCGCTGACTTTTAGACTTTGCATTCATAATTTTCTCAAAAATATTTATATAAAAAATTATTCGTTTTAATAAAATGTATACTAATTTACAATTTACTGCTTTTTAGACTTTGCATGCATAATTTTCTCAAAAATATTTAAAAATTCGAGATAGAGAAAATTCGAGTTATTGATCAAAATTTATATGTAAAATGCTAGCTAAACGTATAAATTTCTAAAAAAATTCGAGTTATAGAACAATACGAGATACAGAGTTTCGATTTATGGAGTTTTGACTGTAATTTACAATTTACTGATTTTTAGACTTTGCATGCATAATTTTCTCAAAAATATTTAAAAATTCGAGATAGGGAAAATTCGAGTTATTGATCAAAATTTATATGTAAAATGCTAGCTAAAAGTATGAATTTCTAAAAAAATTCGAGTTATAGAACAATTCGAGATATAGAGTTTGGAGTTTTCACTGTAGTTTACAATTTACTGACTTTTAGACTTTGCATACATAATTTTCTCAAAAATATTTATAAAAAAAATGCTTCGTTTTATTAAAACGTATACTAATTTACAAGGAAATTTATTTACAAACAGTTTTCTTAAATACCAACATGAATAATAGAAACATGATTGAATTACTAGTAAATATTCAACAAAGAGTGAAAAAATTTAAACAAAGACTTATATTTTGAAAACTTTATTACTCATTCTATTATTCACTTCTATAATCTAACTTGAAAGTCAGCCAAAAAGAAAGTATTTGAAACTGTATGAACAAACAATTCAAGTTACATTGTTCTTTCAAACCTATTATTGATGCAGCTGATAATTTGTCAAAACAACAACCGCTGTTAGTAGATAGAAATAAATATCAGCAAAAAAAAAAAAGTTTTATTAGAAATGTATGCATATTGAATAAAAGTTAATTAACATTAATGCTTGAATGTAAAATTTTATTGGGAACGTTTATTGAACTCTTTGCGCTATCTTCGTCGTCGTCGTCGTACAGTTAATGCATGATTATGTACATTATTTTACCATACATACATAAAGCTGCATGAAAGAACATACATACATCAAAATATGTGTGATACAGAAGGAAAATTCAATAAAAACGAATTTGAAATGATCGTGTTGGACAGCAATTAAATTGAAATGAATTAATTTCATAAATTATTAAATGCGTGAGGTTATTTAGGACAGAAAAAAATTATGTGGGTCTAATTTTTCCACTTATTTCAAACACTCACACAGGCAGACACACAAATATCATTTTATACTATATCGTACTGCTTGCTAACGGAAAGCAAAAAATTAATTAATCAATTGCATATGTGTAAGAATTTATGCAATGCTGAGCATGCATTTCATTTGAATATTAAATGATAAATAAACAATTCGCGTTATTGAAATGAACGTTTTCAGCAAACCAACCAACCAACCAGCCTCTCAGCCAACACCTTTCATTTAACCTCATGGTCAATCTTAATAAGAAACACAATGAGAAAATATATTTACTTATATGTAATAAATATTTTAGGGTATCCTAAATTAATTAATTAATCAATAATTTATTGATTGATTGTCCTATTATACGCTCAGAATTGAAACTATTTTATTTTATTTTATAAATTTATAACATAAGCTTTGAACTTTTATAAATAATAAGAGATATATTATTTTCAGAACAAAGCTGTGTTGGAGAAGGTATGTAGTACTTTTTCTACTCAAAATTATTTAAACTAATTAAATTTAAAATATTATAAAAATAGTTTTTTTCTAGTTAAAAAAAAAACAATTTTTACGTTACAAAAACTGAATTTATATTATTCTAAAATAATTTTTACTTTACTAAATCTATCATGAATTATAAAATATTTTAAAGTTTGTTGAAATATTTAAAATTACTTTCTAAATTGAACTATAAATAGAATAAATTTATATTTTTCTAATTTGGAAATTAACTGAATGTTAAATACATTAAATTAATATATTGAACAAAAATTTAATTAAAATTAAACGAATAAACATATTTTTCTATTTAAACAAATATTTCTGGAATAATAAATGATAAAAGCAATTAATTAATATACACATTAAATAAAAATTTAATTAACAAAATTAAAATTTGAAGAAATTAAAGGAAAATATTTAATAATGATTCATAAAAACTTTTGCCGTTACATTCTTTAAAATTTTTGCAATATTAATAATTATTTAATTTAATATTTTTAATCCTAGGTTAATCTCATTCACCTTAACCCAACATTATATTAATAACTCGATGCCCTAATTATCTGAAACGTATTTGTGTCATATGAAAAGCAGCAACACTTTTAAAAATGAATTTGTTACAAAATACTTAAATTACATTACAAACACACTCCTCATAGAATTTGAATAAAAACGGATTTGTTGAAAGATTCCATTAATTAGTTCTTCAATTTGTGTAAAATTGCATCATCAGAATATTGAAGTGATATGGAAACGTTTTTATTTATTTATTATCAATATGCATTCAAAAAACATGTTTACAATAAATTAGTTATCTCAAAATATATGTGGATTGAATGTTTAGTATCAATACGTTGTTACGATGATGAAATAATATTTGTTTTTCTTCTATATGTCTATAATATAACAATAAGAGCTCATTATCGACGAACATTTTCTGTTTGTATGTTTTAATTGAAATGTTTTTTTTTTATCATTAAAAAGCTTTATTCAAACAAAGCAAAATAAATGAAGTAAAATAGAAATGATTTAGTTTAATAGCGCAATTACTTTGTTATTTTCAAAGCTAATTACAGCAAATTCTCCGTTAATAAACAATAAAGTTTTCTTAGTAAAAGGAGAAAGCGTTGTACTTAATTTAGATTAAAAGTGGTATTAAAAATATAAAAGAGAAATGAATTATTTTGGTTTCAGGAATGCATCGGAAATCACTAGAAGCTGCAGAGCATCTGAAAGAGGACAATTGTAATAGCAACAGCGACCATGAGGAAACAACCAGCATGCGAACTGAAGAAAGTGATACAAGCGCTACGTCTGGCCACCAAACACAACCCTCACCCTCACAAACCAGCAACAATGTCAAGCAGGAACACCAGCAACAGCAACAACAGCAGCAGCAGCAGCAGCAACAACAGCAGCAGCAGCAGCAGCAACAACCGCCGCCGCATTATTCGGACGATCCTGAAGCATTCAGAAACAATTCGATTGCCTGTTTGAGGGCGAAAGCACAAGAACACAGCGCTAAATTACTTAATCATGGTCTATTGCTACATAACAGATCAAATGCCACTCAACAGGATGCAAATGCAAATAATTTACATCATCAGGAAGTTAATAATACCGATACGAATTCAAGTGTTTATTAAACTAGACGAAATTTTCAAATAAACGCGGGAAATTTCCAACCTTTTACAACAACAGTTTATTATTTCTTTGAATAAAAGATTAATCTTTTTTTTTACTACCTGTGTGCGAAACCCATTTCAAGAAACTTCAAGGACATGTGCATCCAATGCACACACATAGTATAAGAAAGAAAATAACCATTGCCTGATTTTAATGGGAAGACAGGATTCATTAAAATATAATAAAGACAAGAACAGTAAAAAAAAGAACATTTTACGACTTTCCTTTGTATAAAAACATAAAACAACGACAATTTTAATGCTTTCAATGATAAATAAATGGTTCTAAAGAGTATACAATAATTTTTGGTACAAAATTTCAATCAACGATCAATTTTTTCATTCATTTTTAATAACCCTCGCATAAATAATAAATAAATGAGAAAATATGTTTGTCCTTTCTCTATTATTCCATATAATACAGTAATAAATGTAAATAATATTTTATGATACTATTTTTAGTGCAATATTACTTGTATTGATGATGATTTTTATTTTTATGTATACATATTTCGAATAGTTTTTATTTTGCACCTTCATATTATATTATATTTAATAGTAATAATAATAATATTAAAAATTTAACAGAAACAATGAAACTGAAACGACGACGTAGTTTTTCATGAGAATGATGAAAAATTTTTTGTAAATATATCTATATATTTTGTATATATATTCAGACACAGTGAAAACTTTTTATTGTGCTGTACTTAGTTTACAAGCACGCAGAGTTTCATTTTTAACTGTACTTATCTTTATTTCCTTGTATTGTGTGAAGAAATGCTATAAACAAAATATTATTTTATGCACACAATTACAATAAATAAATAAATCATGTAATATATGTATGTAATTTGAGAAAGAAAAATCATTTTTCTATGATAGATAATTCCTAATGAATGTGTGTACTACTATTTAATATAAAACTTATTTAATAATAATTATTATAATAATAAAATTGATAATAAAACAAGTGCAAAGCTAGTAATGATGTAAAATTTAGTTAGAAGGTAGATTATTATGTAGATAAAACGTACTTATTGTATTATAAACAAAATGCAATGTTTTTCTTTTGTTTTACATTACCAATTATAAGATATGTGTAACGTTCAAATGTCTATATAATATAATAAAATGCAAAATAATATTTAATTAATGAAAGCTAATTTTGAATGAATAATTTCCCATTTAGTAAAGCTTACTAATAATCATTTCTCTGAATTTGTTTTATTTAAAATCTTATCTGCATGAATTGTTGTTTAGCTAAAAAATAAAAATGAATGTTGTTGTATATACAAAACGATAAGAGTTTTTCGTATTAGAATTGAGTATAAAGTTTTTGATATTTGTACTAAATGTAAGAAAGTCGACGTTTTATAACGGACCTTGAACCTGTAGCATTATAAATTAGCCTGGAAAATGAATAATAATACAAAAAGATTTTAAGGCGATTATCGCGCTACAACGGCCAACCAAAGAACCAAGCCATGATCAACACATTCCTGGCGAAAGAACCACACACGTCTCCCTATCATGACGAGCCAAACAAATTTCTTTAGGTTTTGTCAACGTAATAAATATACTTATATTCTGAAGGCAGTTTACACCTTAAAATTGCACTAAATTCATCGTATAAAAGCAATTTTTTGGTAAAATCATATCTAAAAATTACGAATGTTAAGAGAAGTCAATGGTAAATGGTGGAATTTAGTGAAAATTGAGGAAAATTCAAACGTCGACATGTTTGTTGCAAATGGATCGGTCGAACTCGTTGAAGGTCGTGAATGAATACGTGCTTTTGGTTGAATATAGACGCACATATATAGTATAGGTGGCGTTGTGTGCTGTGAATCAGGGAACGTAAGTAACCCTTCAATTGTTTTTTGTAGTTATTTAGCTTTTTCTAAACGTTTTACAATGAAATTTTATTTAAATTTATTAAGTTACAATACTAACGAATGTGAATCCATCGAAAAATTGGTAAATATTATAAAGATTTAGTAGAAATTGAGCAATTTTTAAGTCGAACGAGGAAATCGTCTAACAGGTCATTATGCTTTGTTTATACAACTAGTTTTTCATATTTTACTCAATACTGTTTAATACTTGTGGTACTTGAGACATTGATAGGTTACATAAGATATCTGAATTAAAGTTATATATTGAGATTGGGCTGCTATTAACCTAGAAATAGAGTGAGTTATCGTGCCGTGATCTGTCAGATTGGTTAGAACGGTAGATTCTGTAGCGGAGTATAGTTATCGGGCCGGGCATGTTGCCAGTGCTCCGGCAGAACTACAGCAGCCCCCGGACTTAGAGTGGGGCCACATCCTGTACAAATGTCCAGGCAGGGGGCGCTGACATTGAGTTTTATTTCCGTTTTATGTATACATGGCAACAAGTACGACTTGATGACTTCAACTTTTTATCTATCCATAGCAGCAAGGATCATAGTAAGCAAGCAGCGCGTTCGTTTGTTATATGTATTGGTGCTGCTGCTGCTGCTGTTGTTGCTGTACTTTCTGCTTGCGCGCTAAATACGTGATTTACTAGAGCATATTTTTCCAATTATTATTATTCAGGTCGCCTCTTACTCATTTATAAACAACCTTTTATAATTCCATGTACAATAAATTTATCTATTATCTTTCATTTATTAATATCGAATCTCATTTGTATTTTTATTTATTAATAAGGATTTTTTATCCTTGTACATAATAAATGGAAAAGTTTTCTTATATTCTTTAATTATACATATACATTATAATATTATATATTAATATAAACAAATGGGAGAAATAAGGTCTGAGATTAATATTAATGAAAATTCAGGTCCTGATTTACATATTCCAATGTCATGGCAAGTCGAGAAAAGAAGGTTACTCTAGGCAGAAAGCAAGCAACTGCCTCCCCAACACCCTCAAAAGAGGAATCCTTAGACGTCCTAAATAAAACTACACCGATTGAAAGTTCAGTCGAGGGAACTCTGAAAATAGTTCAAGTTAAAATTGGTAGTAGACGGTTAGGTTTGAAACGTAAAGACACGAAAAAAGTGATTAATAAACAATTTAAAGCTAAAACTAAAGTTAATCAAAAATTAAATAAAACAATATTAAATAAAGCGAAAAACGTAACGGTTAAAAAGACATTATTGAAAAACGGTGTTGCAAGACGCGTTATTCGTAAAAAATTGCAACCCAAACAAGATGAACAAGAGGATAAACCGCCAGTTTTAGAACCGATTTATCCAATTGATGAAAACAGTTTAGACAAGAAATTGACTAAAAGGAAAACAACTGCCAAAAAGAACGAATCGGATTCGGAACATTGTACAATTAGTGCTACAATTGAATCAATCGTTAATCAAGCGAGTTGTCCGAAACAAACAAAGAAAATGAAAAAACCAAAAGAGTCATCGTCGGATACGGTCTCTGAAAGCATCGAGGATGTTGTACGAGAGCTTACATATTTAATTCGAGACGAAGATATTAAAACAGAGCCGGACACTGATAGTAATAAATCTGAGAAGGGTAGAAAGCCTACCGGACGTAAATCTAAAGTCGATTTATTAAAAAAGAAAATTAAAAAGGAAAACATTGAGAATGAATTGAGTAAAATTGATACAGCTAATAGTAAAGTTATTGACATGTTGGACTTGAACGTTCGCAAAGTTAAGCGTAAAACAATTGAAAATCGACGACATAGTATAGAAAAATTCCCAATATCAACAAGTAACGAAGAGAAAACTGCAGACGTTTCTATTTTCAGTAATCTGCCAAGAAGTATTAGTCCAAAATCGAAAAGACTTCGTATGAGACAGAGCGTAGATTCGAAACGATCGGCTTCGTATACAAGAAAATCGGAGCCGCCTGCACGGATTCTACGCAATGGAAAACATCGTAAATTAAAACAGCTTAATTTGTTGGAGGGTTTGGACGCTGAAACGAAACGTCGAAAACGATTATGTTCGGATTTTAGCGGCAGCGAAGTTTCCGTATCGAAGCTTTCCGGTTATGAATCAGATAGTAGTTTTTCCGATTTGGCATCATTACACGGCGCCGAAAGTAATGATAATGCTGACACACCTAATAAGGATATAAGAAAGGATATTGAAACAACCGAAACGAATCCATTGCCGTCTGTCGAGCAACAAGTTGATGTTAAGAATGACGCGGAGGAATTGCCAGTTACTATTAAACGCAGTCTATCTGTAGATGCACCAAGTCAAGATGTAAATACGACTACTAAGACAGTCGATACAAATTCTAATGTATGTTCAAGTGTAAAGGCACCAACAATGGCAGTTATTAAAACTGAAGAGGTAGAGGATGAAACTGCTTCATCGCCCAGCTTCAAAGTACCTGAAAAATCTATCATATTGGGTATAATGAAGCAAACATTTAATGATACTACATCCACCACATCCTCCACTCTTTCTAATACGAGTCTGTCTGATGATCTACAAGATAAAGAGAAAAGAAAAACGAGATCTTCATCACGAAAATCGCAAAGAAGTAATGAAGATGAAACAACAACACCATCGCTTCAATCTGGAAGTGAATCGGATGGTAAATCAAAGGAGACGACGACACTAGAAAATCCAATAGAAATCCAAGAAAGTGTATCTGAACAAATTGAGGAGCAGACTGAAAAAATAGATGTGGAAGAACCGGTTGAAGCTGTTCAGGATCAGCCAGATACTGTTGAAAATGGTGATTTAAATGCTGTTGAAGAAGCATCGGATGATAAAAAGACGCAGGAAATTGTTGAAACTCCTGAAAGCTTAGCTGTTAAGAATCAAATTTTACAAGCGTTGGGTTTGCAAAGTTTAGAAGCCGCAGAAGAAGCAAAGAAGAAAGTAGTTCCTAAAACAGATAATTACACTGGTACTTTAAAAACTGTGATTAAAATAAATCGCTTAGAGAAGAAAAAAGGCCGAAATGCACTTAAAATGACTTTACAGAAGAAAGGAAAATCTAATAAAGAAGAGGATGTGGTTGGCAATGAAGAAGAGGAATACAAAATTATGAAAGAGGTTTGTGTAAATTGAGAGTGTGCTTTTAATAAATTGACTCATTTTATTGCTTGTTATAGGGCACTTCGTGGAAATCACATGGAAGTCAATCATCAGATACCGCTGGTGCGCAGCGCAAATCATACTATTATAATCGCTCTAACATGGGTAATAATGGTTTTGGGAATTCTTTTATTTTATTTGCTATTAGAATTGCAAAACTTTTCTTTGTTTCTTTCTAATAACAAGTTAATACATAATCAATAGTATTTCTAGTTTACTTTTATTAATACATTAATTATTCGCTTTATTAGGTTAATATATTAGATATTCATTATATTTTGGTGACTCGTTTTATATCACATTTGTTATTGGTTTTCTTGCATAAACTTGCATCGATTTCGTTGAATTAAAACCGATATTTTTATTATTTTTAGATGGAAGTAGTGAACACACTTCGGATGGCGACACAAATGCGAATGAGGAAGGTTCTGGAAAGCTTTTGGTTATTCCAGAAAAGGCAAGTTCATTTAGCATTCATCCTGGACGCTTGTGTAAGGATGAATGTTCGTATTGCTTTGGAAAGTTTGGGCTTTTCGATACACCATGTCATATCGCTCAAATGAAAAACGTTGAGAAGCAAAATAAAATTTTAGCAAGTAATATTATTGCTGCTTATCGATTTTAATATGCAATACTACAAAAATGTGTTTATTTTAGCTGAAAAACATTTAACGACTGATTCATGTTTGTGTGATGCTTGTTACCGGCATGTAGATAGAAAATCTAATTTACCATCATACACACATAAGTCGATCAAACGAAATAGTTTAGTTGCGCCAGGACCAAGACAAAATCACTGCCATGTTTTGGGTTGTGGAAAAGTTGCTTCAAATATACTCAGACGAAAATGGTTGATAAAAATGAGAAAATCTGTGTGTAAAGTGGTCAGTTGTGAAAAATCAAAAAATTGTCTATTTACTAATCTATAAACTAATTTCAGATTAATATTGATTTGGATAATCCAGGTTTACATTCGATTCCGATATGCGAAAGTCATTATGCTGCTTTAGAACATTTAATGGTATGCGCCATGTGCAAGAGAAGATTGGCAAGAAATCATATACATTACCTGGGTACTGAATCGAACGATTTGAATACAGCTTTAAATGAAATGAATATACCCGTCAAACTTAATGATAGACCTGTTGTTTGCAAACTTTGTCGTCATTTTGCAACATTAGTGTTAAAAAATCCGGAAGATCGTGCAGGAAATACAGCAAGCTTTTTCAACGAATATAAAAAACGGTATAATAAAATTATAAGATTTATAGTTTTGAAACTAAAATGCATACATTTATAGCTTACTACATTTCCATGACGTGGAATTAATGGATGATGAAGAAGCTGGTGAACCAATTCCAGCGCCGAATAAGGACAAAGCGGAAAAAACAGTCGAACAGGGTAATAAAAAGAGGAAAAGACTTTCCAAGAACAGCACAGAACCGCCAATTCTAGAGCCACAAATAGAAATAAGTAATTCGGAAGAACCAAATAGTAGAGTGCCTTCAACTGATTCTCGTCCTGAAAGTCCTTCAGATTATATGGTTGACTATAATGTGTTGATTCCAAATATTAATCTAGAATGCGGTAATGATATCGAAATATCGAGAAGGGAAATGACTAAAAAGTCTGCTATTTCTATAAAACGAGTTAATAAAATTGATATGGAAAAGTCGAAGAAATTTAAGACGAAGAGTGATATCGCTGTACAAAGATTAGGATCAAATCCATCTATTTCAGTACGTCAGTTATTCCCTGGTGAAGAGGATTTAGCTCTGAATGGTAACATTGAGTTCAATAATATTAAGGAAAGGACGCCTGAAGGATGGGAGAAATGCGTATCAACAATTCAATACGATCCTGAAATAAAGATGCTGTGGAATGAGTTACAAAAACCTTATGGAAACCAAAGCAGTTTCTTGAGACATTTGATATTATTAGAAAAATATTTTCGCAATGGTGATTTGGTTTTGTCACCAACTGCAAGTCATCATTCGGCTACATACACTGAATCGGTACAGAATCGATTAAAAGCTTACGATAACATATCAACGAGAGCAGGAACTGTACAACCTTTAACCATGATTCCGTTCAATAAAACTCAAAAATCTACGAGTGTGGTTATTAAGGATGATGCGTCTCCTCCTGCGCCTCCACCATCAACTACATTTACATCAATACCTTCAACTGTTGTCGTAAATCCAATAACAACTTCAACATCCACTAACTCTACTAATATTCCTCAATTAACTTCTTCAACCAGCTTTATAGTGCCTAATCCTGCTGCAATTGTAACAACTTCTACAAACCTTACACCTGCAGTAACCACAACCCCTGTGCCTATACGACCAAAATTACCACCTGGATTAATATCTATACAACCTGGACAGAAATTTCCTTCTACTCCATTAGTAAAAGTACCGCAGTCTCAAAAAATTAAATTTCCTATAACGAAAAATTGGCGACCGAATTTAATTCCTATTGATCCATCGAAGAAAGCTGAGAAAAAGCCTGGACTTGTACAGGTTATATCTGGTGGTAAACCATACCACATCACGTTGGAAGACTATAAGAAGATGTGTGCAATTAAACGAACCTTTGATTTACGTCAAAAGCGCTTACAAGAAGCTCAAAAAACAGGTGGTCAAAATTCAATTCTTAAAACGATACAACAAAGACGAGGACTTGACATAACAACAAAAACACCAAGTAAAGAATCAAACTCCGATCCGGAAACTGAAAATAGTTTAGATAAATTAGATAAAGCTATCGAAAAATTGGAAGCGAAATTAAGTAAACCATCAACATCCATTTCGACCTCTCCACCAAATAAAAAGCCTGTAATGATTTTACCAAAAATTCCTAAAAGTTTGACAGTTATACCACAAACAGTCGTTAAAATACCATCAAGACCAACAAGTCCTGCTTTACTCATCACACCTAAACCTAAACCGACAGGTAAATCTTGATTTTTTCTAAATCTCATTGAAAAAGTGCCTAAAATTATCATTTTTCATGCGAAAGCGAAACGAAACGCTTCGTATAATACATGTGATTTGAAATCCTTGGCTTTATGAAATAAAATTAGGAAATTCATTTGTTTAATTATCGATGAGATGACTTGTATAGTAAATAACATTTTTAAATTGATTAAAGTCACTGCGCATAAGGCCAACATCTTATTTCATGTATACTATATTTACACTATATAAGTTTTAACAATTGTTGAACATGTTAAACATTATTTTTTAAAATATATTTGTACATATGTATATCTAAATATTATATATAGAGAAAAAGAATATTCCTTTTATAAAAGCTGCATAAACGATAGGATAATCGTTAATGTTCTTCTTAAAACTGTATATTTTTATTACTTGTATATTGGCAGTTAAAATACCTTTATAGTTTATATCATTGTGAATACAAAATTGTTAGATTTTTGCATAAAAAAAAAATTCTATTCAGCAATAATTTCAACTACACAAAATTACTTCCAAATAAGAAAATATATAAATGTTACGATTATCTTCCCTTAAACGAAGTGTTTATTTTCGTAAAGCAAAAGAAAAACGTAAAAACAATATTTTCTAAAATTAATTTGTTAAATATTTTTTACCAAAGGGTTTTTTTTTTCATTTAATTCATAGCTATTATTTATCCCTTTATAACTCCATAAGTTAAGTTTATTCTAGTATAAGTATTAAGTTATTTATAATGCAGAAAACTCATAGATTTTTTATATATTCATAAATAGTTTGTTTTGACGATTTGGGTTTTATTGAAGAAGGTAATAATTGGAAACTATCGGTGATGCAATCTTGACTGATTAGTCTAAGATTTTGAATGTAAATTAAAGGCTGAAATGTTTACTATAATTTGTTAAAGAATAAAGCCCACACAAGTTGACTTTTAGTTATTATATTAATATCTTTTGTTTTCATTTGTATATATTTATTTGTCTTCACTTATTATACTTACAAATAAATTCATTTCTGAATAAATTTTATTTTCTTTCTTATTACATTTTAATATCAATATGAAATAAAGATTAAATTATTTGTTGATTTATCATATATCTGATGATTGTAATCTGACCTTTTGGACATTTTCGATTAATCTAAACGTTTAATTCCTATTTTCTTAATTTATTTTTTCTTTTCCGGTATATTCATGCTGCATGCAAGATAGAAACAAAAATTTGTAGATAATGCATAAACATCATCGAATTATCTGACGCAATTAATATTTTTTTAAAATTATATTTAGCGAGCGTCATCTGCGATTTCGTATTTCTAACAGAAAGTAGTTGATGTGAGAAGTTTGCCAAAATAACATGATTACAATTTTATTTGATTCTTTAATTAAATCTCTATTGAAGAAAAGTTTAATTATTCTGAAATAATCGTATTAAATCGAATCGCCATTCTATTGTTTTCATTTGTATCGACCTTGAGTTTCAAGCCTGCTTTACACCTCTACTTTTGCTTTCACAAACGTCAAAAAATTTTAGTGTCATGTGTAAGTACCTTCAGTTTTATTGTGATAAGTCAATAAACTCAAAGTGCTATGCAAAGGTATAAAGAAGTAGATACGAAATTGATTATTACTTATTACAGAATGTTTATTGTTAGTAACTATTTTATTACGTAGTTAGACTAAATCTGATGTGAATGCTCGCGTGAAAATTAAAAATAATCTTTTTGTTCAAGCACTATAAGGTTGATTATTCATTTGTTTACATTTTGAAAATGTATTCATTTACCTTCGATAATTCGTTCTTATTAAAAATATTTGTTTCTCTTTATCATCCTAAGCACATGACTCAACAATTTTTCTAACCTTCATTTGAATTTCCAATACAATTTTCTGATATGAAATTGTTTAGTAATATGTGTTGTTCTAACATGTTGACGTTTTTACAGTAAACCAAGTAAATAAATCCTTTTTGATGAAGAAAATGGAAATTCCTCTATCGAAGCAGTTCAAAAGCCCAATTATATTGGATTCGATTGATTATCCAAGCATTACAATAGAAAACATTGATAATGCGTCGGGAGATATAAGTAACAATATGCGTGATGTGGAAAACAACACACAGGGAAGTCTCAGTTTTTTGCTTCTCGATGAAAATGAACGATTGCGCGTATCGAATGTTGAACAGTTTCTGAAATGTCTTAAAATTCCTGATCCCAATCAAAAGGTAAAGGTCGTATCGATATTTGGGAATACGGGCGAGGGGAAATCATTTACTTTGAATAAAACGTTCTTTAATGGATTGGAAGTGTTTAGAACGAGTCCAGAGCAATCCAGCTGCACATTGGGCGTATGGGCGACATACGATCCAAACTGCAAAGTGATTGTATTAGATACTGAAGGACTTCTAGGTGTTACAAAAAAGGAAAATCAACGTACTCGATTATTACTCAAAGTATTGGCTGTCTCTGATATAATTATTTATCGCACACGTACTGAGAGATTGCAAAGAGACATGTACACATTCTTAGGAGGAGCTTCAAAGGCTTACAAAGAACATTTTCAAACTGCTATACAACAAGTATGGCAAAAATCTGAATTGGAAGCGCCTCCAACTAGTCTAGGTCCAAGCGTTGTAATCTTCCATGAAACTTTGCATACAAATACTTTGCAATCCAGTGCTGGTGTCACTGAATCACCCGAAGATATTTTAAGAGCACGATTCTCTGAATTAAAATTAGAATGCGACTCATTTAGCTCATTGAAATATATTGGTATTCAGACAAAAGATGGAAGGACTTCGTTTAGTGAATTAAAAAATGTATTGCAACTTGAACTCGAAAACACTTCGGTACGATCCAAAAGGAAACCGAAAGTCATCTATCTTACTCTTAAGGTTCGATTCAACGTAATTTCTGATTCTTGTCGATAATTGTTGATTAATTTCAGGGCTTAAATGATAAATTTAGTAGTGAAATAATAAGTACACCGCCACATCTTTATCTTAAAGAATATTTTACATGTCAAATGAAATGCCAGTCTTGTAATGAAGGATGTGTTCTGTCTATGGGTCATAATGAAGATGGTGAAGCACATGCTAGTGGAGCAAAATGTAAATTTCAACATCAATTTCAGAATTGCGTGTATTTATGCAAAGTAGCTATTCTTAAAATGGCATAATTGCTTTTAATAACTATGAATTCTTCTAGCATTGCAATAAAAATGGAGAGAGAGTTGTTGTGAAACCGTATTCAGTACAAGAAAAGTCATGGACGAGTATTCTCAATTATGTTTGGTCAGGTTATGTTATAGAATGCAAGAATTGCGGTGAGATTTATCGGAGTCGTCAACATTGGTTTGGTAATAAAGGACCAGAGGAAGCAGCAGTCCTTGCTGAGATTGTCCATATTTGGCCCGGGGTGAGTTTCAATATAATATTCATGAAAATAAAAATCGGTGTCAAAATACATAAATTAATTAATTTACAAGGTTTACTTCAAATATAAATTTATAAGAAATATTCTTTTGTATTAATAATTTTAAGACAATAACAAAATTAAATAAAATTAGCAATTCAAAATAGAGAAACATATTTTTTTATAAATTTAATTATTAAACATGGACTGCAAGGTAAACGCTAATTAAATATGCTTTCATTAGTTTTGATGCCGATTAAATTTTTTTAATAAATAATCTGGTGATGGGCTACTCATTTTAAACTGAAAATAGGTTGACGGTTTCTTCCAGGAACGCAACTTTTTGGGTTCGCATAATTCGGCACAACGCGTCCTTGATGGCGTGACTATGATCTCCGATGCTGTAGCTTCTGTTACCGCTCAACCAACGAAGGCAATAACAAGTTGGGTGACCGATAAAATAGCGCCTAGCTATTGGAGACCAAATAACGAAATTCTAGTAAAAACATTAAATTCATTTAGAGCAAAGAGTTTATGAACATATTTTTCAGCATTGTCATAAATGCCAGGTCCCATTTACACCTACCGCAGCGAAACATCATTGTCGTGAATGTGGCGAAGGATTCTGCGAGCAGTGTTCATCCAAAACGCAACCTGTTCCTTCTAGAGGATGGATGCACGATGTTCGAGTCTGTGATGATTGTTACAGAGAAGTACCACCCAGTTTTTCAAAAGGCACCGATGATACCGATGTTCGCGTTCGAAAATATGGAGAAGTTGTTGCTAATTCCATATCAGCAGTCGCCTCTATGTTGGACATACCAAAGGGTAATAAATATAACAATATTGTTTGATTGCATAGAAAAATTGTGTTGAAATTTTAGGTTTAATTAAAGACAGTGCACGGCCATCATATTGGACACCAGATAATGAATGTTTGAATTGCGAAGTTTGCGCCAATCCGTTTGGAACATTAATTCCTTTACATCATTGTAGGGAGTGTGGTAGAGGCGTTTGTGATGATTGTTCACAAACTAAGAAGCCTGTACCTTTGCGGGGATGGTATGAACCTGTACGAGTATGTGATAATTGCTTGAAGAAATAAGCATTTTAATAATAAACAAATTTACACATTTTATTAATTGATATTTTAAGTTAAATCTATTGTTTGATAAGGAGAAAGTATATAAATATGTTGTTTCTGCTTTTGAGGTTTAATAATCTAACATTACAGTGGTTTCGAATGAGCTTTATCATGTTATTTTTACAGAATATGATTTTATGTTTCCCTGTTATCAATTATAAATTTATATTATTGACTCCTAGAAATTTGAATGTATTATAATATGGAATTGTTTATGAAGAAATATTCTCTAAATGAGAAAATGCATAAAGCTAAATATTATTTATAATTCTAATACAAAAACAAAGTTATTATGTATTAATATATTTCATATTTTTATATGTACAAAAATTGATAAATTTTGTTATTACAAACGCTCAAAATCCATTCCAAAATGATGTAAAGAAAGTTTTCAAATGCAAATATTTATAGATGAATGGCCAGATTTGAAATGCAGTTTTTGTTGTGATATATTTCTGTATATTGGAAAATTTTATTTAATAAAATGATTATTGATTTAATTGCCTTTCTCCTAAAATTACTAATTACTATAAAAATAGAACCTTTGTGTTAAATTTAGACTACAATGACTTGTTTTGACGTTATAAATTATCTTTTACGTTTACAAGAAAAACATAAGTTGTTTTTCTTTGTTATTTCTAGAATAATTTGTCAAATTTGTAAACTGCGACAAAATATAGAAATAAATTAATCCAAAAATTAATATTATGAAATGTAATTAGAGTAAAATTTGTTCGAACAAATTAATGATAACAAACAAATTGCAGTGAAATTTTAAATATAAATCAATATGGAAAGGAAAAATCGTTGCAATTATCCTTTCTTTTCTTATTTCTAGAATTATTTGTCAAATGTAAATGATAATAAACAAATTGCAATGAAATTTAAAATATAAATTAATATGGAAAGGAAAAAATTGTTGCAATTATCCTTTATGTTTACAAGAAAAATATAAGTTGTTTTTCTTTTCGTATTTCTAGAATAATTTGTCAAATTTAAACTTAAAATATAGAAATAAATTAATCCACAATTTAATATTATTATGGGATGTAATTAGAGTAAAATTTCTTTGATCAAATGAATGACTATAAACAAATTGCAGTGAAATTTTAAATATAAATCAATATGGAATGGAAAAAATTCGTTCCAATTAGTTGATTAGTAATAAATATATAATGTAGAATGAAAAAAGTTTTAATTTAATGGAAGAATTAATAATTAAAAAGAAATTCCATGAATATTGTCGAGCTTTCATTTTTCCCGCCAAATTTTAAATTGACAAGTAATGAGTAAGAAAGAAGTGTGGGTACAAACAAATCTGTGTATCATATGTTTGTTGGCAGAAAATGGTGTATACCTTGAGCTAGTAAACTAACAATCATTATTCTCTAAATAACAGAGAAAAGGTAAATACAATTTTATATTCAATTTGCTATTTAGTGAGAGAAATGGTTCATTGATTGATTTTTAATAAACGTATTAAATGTTAGTAGTTAATAAAACTGATATTAATGAAAATGTCTGAACACATTTCTGAATTTCATTCTACAAATGGCCGAAAATTGACCTACATTATATACAATAATTCATTTTTTAGCACGTGTTTTTCACATTTCCACATATTTATCAAATTTTAGTTAACAATAGTGCCATTTTCTCATTACTTTATATGTATCAACGCAATTTAATATGAATAACGCAAATTTTCTAAAAATAATTTTCGAATACGTTTATTATTTCTCATCATGAATCTCTTGTCCACGTATCGCATTCTGCTTCATCTAATTTAAATGATTATCATTAGGAATCAATCAATCGGGAACAAATGCGTTTTCGTAATTCGTTTGTGCTTTTCAAAATTTTAGGCGATCAAATAACTCATTATATAAGCGTAAAAGGTTAAAATTCGATTTTTTTATACATGATATAATAAGTTTTAAAAATAATTTGATTTTATGGCTGAAAACATTACACATATTGATTGTTAATACATCGATTATTAACAAATTTATTTATCATTGCCTAGATTAGAGATATATATACATATATAATACGTAATTTGTTTAGAAAACTATTCCAACGTGAATTAGCAACTATGCAAGTAAATGCATATTTACGATTGCAAATATTCAAATAAGGAAATAAAATTTCGTTTAATAATAAATAAAGTGGAACGCAATAGTGAAATATTTCGATTGGTTAGATAGATAGACAACAACGTGAAATAGTTTACATTGACATTTTCTATTCGATGGTTGTATTAACTATTTCAAAGCCAGCTATAACGCGTTACGTCAGAATCTTTGCGTTGTCATAGCAACTGTGACGCTGAATTTGGTGCGAATTGCGTTCGCACATACGCGTTTGCATTGCTAGAATAATAAAATGATGCGATGGGCAGAGCGTCGTTTGTCTGAGCTGCTTATAACACATTCCCGTGATGCATATTGAAATGTGTAACTATGACAACCTAACGCAGTCGAAGTTCGTACGTACATGTGATAATCAACTACTACATACTTTCCCCTCGAATCTGAGAAACTCCTGACACAAACAACGTAAGATTCTTGCTTGATTAATAATACGTTCTTTTTTATACATATATATTTACATACACACACAAAATGTAAACAGTTGAAATCAGTCTAATCAAATAGTAGATTGCGGTGGAAACAGTTGCATGTTGCTGCTACCACAACACCATATTTAATTGTTTATTTATCCAAATGCGGTTGCTATATTATGACGAAATTCTAACTAAATAATACAAGAAGCAAATGCATTTCACATTCACACATATTTTGTTTTTAATCGATTTAACCTTGCTTACTTGTTCTCGATCCTTGTATCTTGTTAATTTGATAACACGATGATTACATATCAGTTTTTATTTACAATTATCATATCGAATGTTTGAGTATTAAGACGCTAATGCGAGATTTCATGAAGGAAAATTCATACGTTTGTTTGTAGGTTGAGTGTGTGGGGGGTGTTGAGGTTTTTCTGATGCAGAAAGCTTGTATCAATGTATGTGAGGGGATTATACAGTATACAGTGTACCTGCATATTAAATCTAGGGCTCAGCTGTTTAAGTAACGTTGGCAATTTAAAGGAAGAAGAAAGAATTAAACTTTCTACCTGGGTAGTATGTTATTAAAGTTTAACAATTTTTTTGCTGAATGTAAATTTATAGAGCGCTTGTCGGTAGGGCTTTAAATTCTCTCTCTCTCTTTCTTTCTGGCTGAAAACGACGTATGTTTGCCGGTAATTTTAATTTTAATGAGTGAAATGTTGCGTTGCGGCGCTGACGCTCTATGAGGTTGCTAGGTGACGGCATAGCACGTGACGTGCGTTTCCAAGACACAAGACAAAAATACTCACACTATGTCTTCATCGTTCGCACATCATTTTTATTGTTACTGATCTTTTCTACTCTATTCCGGTATTTTAATAGTGTTACATGTACGAGGCGGACGGGCTCGCGTTTCATTTGTTTTTTTATTAAGTGTATAAAGTATAATAGCCAGATTTGTTTTACAGTGAATAATAATATGTCTCCTGAAAGGGCTGGTTCCCCTCAGGAAGAGAATGTTATTACACCGAAAATGTCTGTACCTGGAAGTCCTGTCGCTGGAACTCCAGCACGCGAAGCGCAATCAGCTTTTACATTTCTATTAGCAGTAGCACAAAGTCAAAGTAATAAATCACCGGATGATGATCTAACTAGTTTATCATGGCTGCAAGATAAGGACTTACTTAAAGGTAATATATACATATAAGATACGAAACGAGTTCGAAATTTAACTATAAATGATTGTGTTTAAGGGATGAATTTAGTAAATCCTTCTCCTTCAAGCAGTCTACAAACAACTCCAATCAAATGGAATAATGCAATGTTAACGGATCAATCTCCAACAAGTGATTACGTAGATGACTCGTCGATATCAGCTGCGGATTCTTCAAGCAGTTCAATGAATTCGCCAATTCCTCAGCCGCCATCATCGCAATTAAATAAGACACAGCATAGATATAGACATCCACATACAATTCCGTACGATCCGATGGTGCACGTTACCAGCAAACCTCCCTACTCCTTCTCTTGTCTTATTTTTATGGCTATAGAAGATTCCAAACAAAAAGCTCTTCCTGTTAAAGAAATCTATGCTTGGATTATGGATCATTTTCCGTATTTCAAAACAGCACCGACTGGTTGGAAAAATAGCGTGCGCCATAATTTATCTCTTAATAAATGCTTTCAAAAAGTTGAAAAAGCACCCGTAAGTATATTAACAAAAAATGTATTTTCTACAAGTCGATTTTTAAAGAAATTTGTACAATCAAATTCAATTTTTTTAATATTCTTTAAAGATTCCGCTAATTGTAAGGGAAATTTGCAATCATTTAGTTTTAATTATCGAATTTTTCTTCTTGAGTAATTTCTCTTTTCTTTTGTAGAATTTTGGAAAAGGTTCTCTATGGACAGTTGATCAACAATACCGTCCGAATTTATTACACGCATTAACACGCTCGCCTTTCCACCCGTGCTCAACACTAGAACCAAGCGATTATTTTAAATACCATTCAAAACCAGTAGAAAAGAATTCCACAACGAGATTTCCAAATCCCGAACTATTTCCTTATCTAGCGAATGAAATGCATCGATTGGTAAAATCCGAAATATCTGATTCAGATTCATTAGATGCTGCTGATGCAGCAGCTGTTATGCTTAGTTTAAAAAATGGGCCGCGACATCGAATGAAGAAGAATATGGTGATTACGACATCTCCAAGTCAAGATCACACATATAGCGCTGCCGAGAATCAAAATTGTTCAAATGACGAGGCGTTCGAGAGCGACGACGAAAGGTAAATTACTTTCATATTAATCAATATGCGATTCATGTCTCGCTTTTTTGTAGAGTTCCAACATTACGTGTCAAGATTGAATTCGAGGACGATGAAGAAGATCGACGAATTAAGGAAGGTGCTGAGACATTACTGAATCTAGCTGGAATTGATACTAGGAAACGAACTGGTAGTACCGACTTTGGTTCGACTATAAAGAGAATACGTACGTATGATGATTATGGAGCTGATTACGAAAAACCGACGCAATTTCGACCGAGGCTGCTTCGAAAGAAACGAGACAACAAAAAGTTATCGAATAATAATAATATTCTTACACAAACAGATAATGAACGTGCAAAGCAAAAAGAAATTCTATTAAACCATTCAAGGTAATAAAGAACATTTATTTGTCGGTTTTTTTTTACATAGTTAATTATTACGTATCAAAGCTATAGCTTCTTTCTATATATACATATTGATATATAAATAATATAAATGAATAGTGAATTTGTTGTATAAGAGTATATATATTATATATTTTAACTTTGTTCGTTTTCTTTAGTTTATTATTATCTATTGATTATTGATAAATTTCTTAGGACTGTTTTTAAATGAATGTAACGATTTTCGCGAGTATTTCTAATCAAAACGAAAACATATTTAATTTTGAGAACCAAAATGTATGTTTTACTATTTATAATTGATTCAATTTAAGACGATTGAAAGAAAATTCCCAATTTCTTTTCTATTTAATTAATTCTTGATATCATATTTTATATACATATATAAATGGAAAAGCAATTTATTCTAGTCCATATTAGAAATTTGTAAATAATAATGTCAAAGGTTAACAATGGTGCTTTTAAATTATATTTTCTATTGCGTGTTATTTCGATTTGTGGCTGATGATTAGTGTGCAGGGAATTTTCTCAATTGAATCAGGGTTATGTTAATTAATTTGCAATTTGTTATTTTTAACCTATTTTTAAGGATTTGTAGTAATGTTTAATTTATTCTTATTTAAGCAATTTGTAATAGGTACCCTGAAATTACTCATATTCATTCTTCAAAAATTAATTACTCTTTTTTTTTTGCTTTTTACAAGTATACGAAACAAAAATCTATTTTTGTATAGACTTCTTTTATATTATTAGAATTTGTAATTTTTGGATACCTAAACATATTTATTTTTACTTCATTGCTAATTGTCGTTTTCCTTCACAAATTCTTCGAAAGCAAAGAAACAAACAAAAAGTTAAAAAATGAAAATTAAATTTTATCAAATGTTATCTGTTAGGATCTCAATGGGTATTTCGTCAAGATTTTATTGCATTTGTTGGTACAATCAAATAATTTGCTTATTTAAGATATGAAAAAGTCAATATGAAGGTTTTTAAATTTTAAATTAAATGACGTATTTAAGCAATAATTTCAACACACAAAGAATAATGGAAAACGGTTTTTTTTTCTAAAAATTATAGTTAGAATTAGCTGTATATAATTTCGATCACCCGTGATAACTGCTCTTCCTACTTACTTATCATCAAATTAAAAAAAAAATGAAACAAAAAATGGAACAATCATAAAATGTTTAATTTCTAAAATTTCGTTTGTGATCGCAAATTATTAAAATGTAGTGAGAAAGCATGATACAGGGAGTGACTCTTATCTTACATATTTCTCAAGTGATTCTAAATCTTATAAGCAATACCATTATGCCTCATTACTAGTGGTTCAGCTTTCTATATATCATTTGAAACAAATACTTTTTGTGCCAAATAAATCATTTCATTTTCAATTTGCGCTAGATTTGTTAGCTAGCTAGTATCTGTTTTATAGCTGTCTTCCACTTTTTATAAATACATATTATATGAAACTAAAATGAAGAATATTCTCTTAATAACCGTTTTCTGTTTGCTTCTCATTTCATATGTAAATTAGTTTATTGAATGAAGAAAGCAAAAGAAAATATCAAAGATGTAGCAATAAAATATATTTTAAATTACAATTTGTGAGATGAGAAAGAAAATGTTTACTCTGTTGAGTTCTATTATATTTAATAAAAGTGAAATTGAAACAAATTTTAATATGTTCGAAGTTTTCAGCAACCATTTTACCATTACATCAATTAAAAAAGCGTTTTAAAATTTCTGATAAAATTGTGTTTGGCATGATGTGATTTTGGTTGCCTACTGAACTTAAGCGCTTTTAAAATGTGGAGGCCACCATAAAATTAATTTCTCTCTCTAACACCCACCGGTATTCAATAACCTTTCCTTCTTCAACCGGCATCTTCCTAATAAACTCAAGAATGCGTCTGGTAGGAAAACAACATAAGTAAACTTGCATCCGTCGAGACAAGTTATGTGCGCGTTCGGTGCATGACTTTACTTACAATAGAAGAAAATCAACATTTTTCAAGATAAAAATCGCGCTTTTCAAGTGTATTATAATACATGTGCGGATTGGATAATAAATCGACGCTGAAATGGGCTTTTCCAAGTGATTTTCATTCAACAATTTTACACAATCACGAGAGTTTACTCTAAGGTAAGGTTAGTTATATTTATTTTGAGTATACTAAGACAATTTCCCAACGAAACAATTGAAATTATATCGGAAAGTACACTTATTTAGTGTTAATCGTTGAAATCTTTATGAATTCGTTAATATGCTTAGAGGTAAGGAAGCTTTTGTATATATAGTGAGAGGTCGGATCCAATATTTTATTTCTTTGTGAAGATCACCTGTAAGGCATAGCAGGCAATAAAAATATTATTCTATGCACCAGCGCAGGTTGCGCTGCAGGTTTGAATATTTTAAAATATCTGACAATAACTATATCTTTGAATATTTTATTCGTCACGTTACTAATAAACATTTCGTTTTTATTACACAACACCTAAGTATCTAAGAATGTTATTCGCATCGCAAAACTACAAATCTGCAATACAATATTCTTTGTGCGATAAGAGCATTTTGTATAACGACTCTTATTCATAATAGACATTGCATCAACTAAGCCATACAAAAATCGTGTAAATATTTAATTGGTTTTACAATACATACATATTATTTACAAACGATATGTGATAGAACTATTTATTGACTTGAAAGATAAATTTCAGTCCTCTTTTTTCGTGTTTGGTTGTTTGATATTGGTTGATAAAAGGCATAACGGGCGCTTCTTCATTTCTTGTATGTTTTAATCGCTCTACCTGTCATATGAATATGTTTAAAAAAGGAATTCGTTGAGTCATTATTAGTCCATTTACGTGTCCATCCATAGGATAGGTTTTTCGATGTTGTTAAAAGACGAGGAAAATTAATGAAAGAGAATGGAGTCGACGTCATCTCATTAGATGCCATAATAGGAAATCTAAGTATGAAGGATTTAGGTAAGAAGTGGGCGATTAGAGCACGTGCTTTAACTTTTTAAACACCACATATGGTCATTTTAAATTTATTCGATAACAAGAACATATCCACTTTCAATCAAACGCGTTGCATTTTTTGCTTAAAATAAAAGTGGATGTCTTTACTAATTATTTCAACTACATAGACTCCGACAATAAATGCAAATACATGCACGTAATATTTTTGAAGACAGGATGTTGTGTGCGGTATATTTAGAGATATATGTATGTAAGAAAGAAGAAGAGTAAAAATGAATTGTGATGGTAGCCATCGTTGGCTTGTCATCGAGTGTTATGTAAATATGAAATGATGTTTGAATTACACTTGAAATAATTTATTTTTAAATGAATATTTTTGATGAGCATGAAATGACTAAATTTATAATATCTTCTTAAACAAAAGCGGTAAATGTAATTGAGTTTTATTTACCATGCAGGGCAATATCGTAATGAATGCTATATGTGAATATAAGAGAGATTTTACACGGATTAGCGCGTTGCTAATTTTTCGTTTTTCGTTGAATGTTTGTCAGATAATGAACGACACTTATGAATGCTCGCATGCAAGTTTTCTGCGCGGATGACATAAAATGCGTTAGATTTTAATTACATACACAAATCTGCTTCATTTTATAAATGGACCGTAAAATTTTGAGAAATGAATTTCTCACTTTATAACGTAGAAAGATCTATGTAATGCGTTTAAATTGACACAATTTAAATTACGATTAAATCTAGAATTTGTCATTGTGATTTTTAAAATTTTATTTAGCAATTTTTTATTAAAATTAATGAATATTAAATTGATTGATGGTAATTAAATATAACAGTAAAAAGTTAGATTTTTCCGTAATATATTTTTAATTAATTAATTATTATGTTCAATTGTTTTTTTAATCTAATAATTAATTAAATGAAACAATAATGTTATCACTGGTTATTAGAATCCAGAATACAATTATTGAATCAAATGTACTGATTAAAAACGGTAAAATTTATCTATTTATTTATTTACATTATTTAAATTTTGTCGTTTATTAGAATCACATTTCGGTTATTAGAATTAATTTTAGACTAACAATAAGTCCAAATATATTTTTGTGTACCTAGTTTTGGTTTTTAAAAATTAATATTTAAAACAATTATTAAAAGAAATTAATAATTTCGTAAAAGAAACTAAATTTTGCAAATTTTCATTGAACTTACAATTAGTGAATTTTATTTAATCGGTAAATAAAAAATAACTTTTGGTTCTGATTTTTTGTATATTTTATCACTTTCTCAATGCATTTCTATTAACTTGAAAAATATTTTCCATCAATGACGTATTATTGGAGTTTAAGGCTCAAATAATTTTGGGGACCCTCATTTTACACGCAAAAAATGTAATTTATTTATAAATATTTTTTCCATATAGAATGCACAAAATTAACTTTTCTAATTATTAAAAAAAAATTAATAATTTGGTAAAAGAAACTAAATTTTGCTAATTTTTGTGAATTTTATTTAAGTGGTAAATAAAAAACAACTTTTGGTTCTGATTTTTTGTATATTTTATCATTTTATCAATGCATTTCTTTTATCTTGAAAAATATTTTCCATCAATGACGTATTATCGGATATTAATTAAGGCTCAAATAATTTTGGGGACCCTCATTTTACACGCAAAAAATGTAATTTATTTATAAATATTTTTTCTATATAGAATGCACAAAATTAACTTTTCTAATTATTAAAAAAAAATTAATAATTAGATAAAAGAAACTAAATTTTGCAAATTTTTGTGAATTTTATTTAAGTGGTAAATAAAAAACAACTTTTGGTTCTGATTTTTTGTATATTTTATCATTTTATCAAAGCATTTCTATTAACTTGAAAAATATTTTCCAGCAATGACGTATTATTGGAGTTTAAGGTTCAAATAATTTTGGGTACCCTCATGTTACACGCAAAAAATGTAATTTATTTATAAATATTTTTTCTATATAGAATGCACAAAATTAACTTTTCTAATTATTAAAAAAAATTAATAATTAGGTAAAAGAAACTAAATTTTGCAAATTTTTGTGAATTTATTTAAGTGGTAAATAAAAAACAACTTTTGGTTCTGATTTTTGTATATTTTATCAATTTATCAATGCATATCTATTAACTTGAAAAATATTTTCCATCAATGACGTATTATCGGAGTTAAAGCTCAAATAATTTTGGGGACCCTCATTTTACACGCAAAAAATGTAATTTATTTATAAATATTTTTTCCATATAGAATGCACAAAATTAACTTTTCTAATTATTAAAAAAAATTAATAATTAGGTAAAAGAAAGTAAATTTTGCAAATTTTTGTGAATTTTATTTAAGTGGTAAATAAAAAACAACTTTTGTTTCTAATTTTTTGTATATTTTATCATTTTATCAATGCATTTCTATTAACTTGAAAAATATTTTCCATCAATGACGTATTAGCGGAGTTTAAGTCTCAAATTTTGAGGGCCCTTATTTTACACGCAAAAAATGTAATTTATTTATAAATATTTTTTCTATATAGAATGCACAAAATTAACTTTTCTAATTATTAAAAAAAAATTAATAATTTGGTAAAAGAAACTAAATTTTGTAAATTTTTGTGAATTTTATGTAAGTGGTAAATAAAAAACAACTTTTGGTTCTGATTTTTTATATATTTTATCATTTTATCAATGCATTTCTATTAACTTGAAAAATATTTTCCATCAATGACGTATTATCGGAGTTTAAGGCTCAAATAATTTTGGGGACCCTCATTTTACACGCAAAAAATGTAATTTATTTATAAATATTTTTTCTATATAGAATACACAAAATTTACTTTTCTAATTATTAAAAAAAATTAATAAATTGGTAAAAGAAACTAAAATTTCCAAATTTTTGTGAATTTTATTTAAGTGATAAATAGAAAACAACTGTTGGTTCTGATTTTCTGTGTATTTTATCATTTTATCAAAGCTTTTGTTTTAACTTGAAAAATATTGACGTATTATTATCGAAGTTTAAGTTTCAAATTTTGAGGACCCTTATTTTACACGCATAAAATGTAATTATTTATAAATATTTTTTCAATATAGAATGCACAAAATTAACTTTTCTGCTTTTCTTTTTTGCTAAATTTGTTTATGCAGACAAACTTCCTTAAGGCGAATTATGTTCCCCATTACGATTCAATTATTTTAAATATTTATTTCCCCGCTCAAACTGAGACCCCTAATACTTGCCCATTTCTTTCACATATTTTCCATTTAGTTATTTATTTATAAATAAAAAATAATTTAATTATTAACTGTTCTTTTATAACTCAAATAACATTTTTATTGCACAATGTGCTAAAAGCTTTAAATAAA
>JAODFZ020030888.1:0-16193 GCA_027574845.2 Deinopsis erosa
CCTGTCCATGTTCAATAAATTCTTTTAAATCAATTGTGGCTAGTTCGGGAATTTCTGAAATTTTCCTATTTAAGAAATTCAGTGTGCCTTTTTCTTTGTGATAATAATTAACGTTGTTAATTAAATGTTCAATAACAACTCCTAATGAAGGAGAATGATCCATATAATTTTTGTTTTTCTGATTACCATTCAGGCCAATGGAAGATTCATTTAATGTTGGTTGGAATACAACGCCAACACTATCATGATCAATGCCATTATTTTGCGTTATATTACGACAATATAGAAGCACATTTGCTGTAATTTCCATTGCGTATGTTAGACGTGTCGATGTTTGATAAGAATTGTGATCAGTATTTGGATCACATAATAAATCTCGTATTATATTGTCACTTAGAATAAAACGTGGTAATAATCCAAGCATCAGTTTTTGTAATCTACATAAATGATTGCGATTTTCATGCATCATTTCAGTAGTTTCCATAATACCAAGCAAATTATTATCTGCAGTTCGTGCTATTATTGATGTAAGTAGCGATAATTCTTTCAATAATTGTGAAGATAAATTTGGATTTCCAGATCTCAATATTAATTCGACAATATCCAAATGACTCATAATAAAATTCATAATTTGTATAGTAACAGCACGATGATCAGTTCCTAGGCTAGTCAACATTGCATTACATAAATATAAAGTTGGCTCAATAATTTGTAAGTAACGAGTTTCTACGGACATTTCAATAGTTTCCATATCTTCATCAATTTGCGGATTTTTAGGAAATTCTGGATGGAAATCAAAAACTTTCATGCTGGCTAAGACTGATAGTATGCGTTGTTCTAAAAGTATTTCAGCTCCAAGTCTTGTCGTTGCAACTTTGGATAAAAATGACATTTTAGCGTTGTACATGAAAATATCTTTCATATTATCTAAGGATGGTTCTAACGAATATCTCAAATTATTATCGCTCTTCAAAATTGTTTCAATCATATCATTTAAGTAGCCACGTGCACACATAAAATTAATCCAATGAACATTTCCACTTAATTCTATTAATAAGCTGAAGCAGGACATTGCTAACATTTTACAAACATCTTGACCTCCAATACAATCGTAACATAAAGCTTCAATTAATTTTTCTCCAAATGATGATAAAATATTTGTGGATACGTAAACGCGACTAATTTCATCTTGTAAACGATATTTGTTATCCAATCTGCTCACATATAAACTATCTTCCGTATTATGGCATGTATTATTTTCAAGCGATCCAATAAGTTGTAAAAATGTCGCCAGTGATCCATATAAATTTTTTTTCATTTTTTGTGATTTATTTTCAGATTTAGTAATCCATTCAATTATGTAATTAAGGATAGCTTTCATGCTCGACATATTCAATTCAATCATACTCTTTCCAATATTCAGAATATCTCCGTCTTTAGCAAACGTTTTGTAATGCAATTCTTCTATAATGTAATTTTTCCGTAGTTTTTCTAATAGAACCAATACTGTTCCAGATAAATTATTCGCTACATCTGGACGGAAGTCAGTTTTAATGCATTTATGTAATATATTCTCCAATAAATAAATCTCTAATAAACTTTGTTCTTTAGCTGATATAATTTCTATTGGCATAAATGTGATAAAAACTTGAGTGACTTGACGCCAGGCATCAATAAATTTGGCAATACTCATCGCAACTTTACGAGAGTTATTAATATTGACAGCGTGAAGTAATACTTTTTGAATTTCTTCCATTATGGCTTGCCTTTGTCCTAATGCTCCAGCGCCTTGTGCAGAAGTGACTTCTTGTACTAAATTGCGATGTAAGCGACGTATATCAATTAACTTAGGCGTTCCTTCTGTTTGACAAGATTCTAAATAAGTATCCAAAGAACTATTTTCGAAAAATCCCCATTGAGGTGCAACGACATCTTCAGCATTAAAATGAAATTCAGTTATTAGTCTCACCAAGAAATTGTCTTGTTTTATATTTTCGACGCTCATTGATGTATCATTAACCATCATTTCATTATTTTTCTGGATTAACGAAAACGCATCAGTGTGAATAACTGGATCAACAGGCAATCCAACTAAAATTTGTGAGAGTTGTTTCAAGTTAACAATTTGCTTATTAGCGCATGATAAACGCAATTCAATTGCAACTGTTTTTAAGATCAATGATAATTGATTTAATTCATGAATTCCATTATTATAATATCTGAAGCAATAAGTAATATGATCTTTGAAGAAGTTTGGATTAATGCGCATAAATTTTAAAACAGGTTCTGATGTTTTCGGATTGGCACATAAAGTGTATAACATTTCATAAATAGCTTCAATTAACGATGCATTATGATCTTCAATTATTCCAGATAAGATTTGTCTTAGCAACATTAGCACTGAATGAATACATGCGCGTCTGCAATGTGTTATGCCAGGCAAGTTAAAAACGGTATTGGAGATGCCTTTCTTGAGGTCAAATCCAAGTAGAAAGTGACTTAAATTAGGTGCACTGTATGGCAAACATTGTTGTAGTAAAATGAAAATAGCCTTCTTTGTCATAGCAATTATTTCCTTTTCTTCATCAATTGGTTCTTCTAAACAATCAACAAATCCAGACAAAATAAGTTTATCAACTTCGCTTGCTGATAAAATAATATTCATTAGATTTGAATGTGTTAACGGTGAGGCAGTTAACAACGTTGTTATTCTCACAGCTAGTAAACTTTGTCTAGGTATATACTGCTGATAACAAGTATATTTCATAATATTGAGAATATGATCCGGTCGGCCAGTAAGTGGATTTAACGTTAATAACAGCTTATTCATATTAGTGAGTAAAACTGGATAATTTGACATTGATAGTAAATTGAAGAATTTGCTTTGTAATTGCAAGCAGCGTTCAATTATTATCATAGTGTGAAATGTGCATTCATCAATATGGTTTTCCTCCGGGAATGGCATACACATATCAAACAAACGATTTCCCTCATTGATTATGTATAATAGACCATTGAATAGTTCTGTTTTGGAATGCAATTGTATCATTAAATGAAATCCTGGCGGTGAATTAAATTCATT
This sequence comes from Deinopsis erosa, assembly GCA_027574845.2. Lineage (NCBI taxonomy): Eukaryota > Metazoa > Arthropoda > Insecta > Coleoptera > Staphylinidae > Deinopsis > Deinopsis erosa. The sequence continues at coordinate 3,083 of JAODFZ020030888.1, forward strand.
TGGAATATTTCCATTCGGAAAATCGGATAATTCAGGTTCATATTGTTTTAAAAATTTCGCGAATAATTTCAAACACAGAGCAGCAACTTGCCATTTTTCTGTAGGATCTTTATAACTTCTAGTATTGAATTTTAAGAAAACTGAGTTTATTATAAATGTCAGATGTGGATCGAATCCTGGTTGTCGTGTACCAGCTCCCAAAGTTCTTGGTATTCCGAAATCTGTTAATGAATCAATTAAAGTTAACCAAGCTCTTATTAGCGGATAATGTTCTAATCTTGATTCCACTTCATCTAGTTCAGTTTGAATTCCTCTAGGTTGATAACTGGATGTTGTGGGAACTGTTACTAATATTTGCGATGCTTCTATGTTGTTCCACGTTTGAATTGTACCTTCTTGAGTTTTACATAAAGATGCTAATGTTAATAATAAATCAGCTTTCAGTGGAATAGGAATTGAGCAACTAACCAATCCTAGTAATATTGCTAGAGGTTCCCATCCGGGATGTTCGCATACAGCAACACGTGTAAAATCGTCGTTATCAGAAACAGCTTTAATTAGATGCAAAACAGTTTGAAGTCCTTCAATTTCCTGTGGCGTAATTCCTTTGTTATAAATTCTGCTATGTCGGTAAACAGTTTCGCTTCCACTTGGAGCTTCTTGCTTTAAATTTGAATAATATTGAGTGAATGAACCAAAAAAGTGATCCCATGTTAAATTAGTACTAAAAGCGGTCGGTTGTTTTAACATATTGAAGCAATAACGAGTCGCTTGTTGACATCCAGCTAAACTAGCCAACATATTGACATAATTTACGAACAAATTTGGGGGTATCATTTCTCCTGCAAGGCGTATAAATTTAAATAATGATACTGAACGCGGATGAGCTCTGTAATATGCGCTGTTTTGCATTCCATCAGTTGGACACCAATATTCCAAAATTAATTGTAACTTGAGAGGATCTTTGCTGTACATTTTAGCAATAGCTTTTAATAAATTTTCAAAATATCGAGGCATATTCGGTGGCACTTCTAAGCCTTCATGGATATAAGCCTGAATAGTTCGTGATGTATCATCGGCTTTGATTCTAAGTTCCTTTACTTTAGGATACATTTGAACTATAAAATCGCAAAACAGATTATGTATTCGTCGGTATACTAATTCTTCATTATAAAATAATTCATTTTCCATCATGATCTGAGTCAGAAATTCAAATACGTGCATTATTATGGCTGCATCAACATATTGATCTTCAAAATCAATCGCACTTTGAAGGTGTTGTCCTTGTGGAATTAATCGAAGTGATGATAATGTAATTGCAAAACCAAATGTTGCAACAGCTTGAAGACCTTCCGTCGCCCATTTTGTTTGGCTTGGACTTAATTCCTTCAATATCGTACTAATATAATCATCTTCTGAAAATATTGGAAGTTTCTTAACTAATTCTTCGCCGTCTTCGCGTGTATGTAAAACGCTCAAATCTACTGCATATAAAAATGCCATGATCAAATATAATGTGACATTATCCAGTTTTCCAGTAGCTTCTTCTTCCAGTTTAACTTCTTTCAAATGATTAGTCAAAGTAAGCGTTATATTTTTTGTTAGACCTGATTGGCCGGCCCATAAATAAACACATTCAGCTAATCCGCATTTGATAACCATAAAAGTATCCTTGATTTCTCTTCGATGTTTTGGGCCACCCAAAGCTAAATTTGTTTGCAATTTCTCCATTTCTTTGGTCAAATCAAGACTTTTCAATAAATCAAATATTCTATTTAGTATTCCATTTTCCATTAATTGGTCCGTATAAATGTTAATTAATTTTTTTGTATATTTAGGTAAATTTATAGTCCATGTAACTCCACTGCGAGCTTGTATCAACATACGTAATGTTAATACTAAGAATTTTCTGGCTGCATAGTACAAGGATACAGCTACAAGACCCCGAGGATTGCCTGGATAATAGGGCATGTTGATTTGAGCTGTGCATAATAAATCCAAAGCCACATATTCATTCAATTCGAACATGTCTGATAAAATGAGAGTTTCGTGATACAATTCTCTTGAAAGTACTTGATGACCGACTCCTTTAATTGATATACCATCTTCCACACCTTTCTTTAGCTCTTCTCGATCCTTTGGACTTTTTGGCTATAAAATAATAAATTAACCGGTTTATTCAAGCCATACTCAGAAAGTGAGGTTAATAATTAATATACCAAATTTTGTAGAAAAGAAAAGAAGCATTGTTTGTTTTTCCTTAAAATATTATCAAGCTCTGTGGATTCCTGAGGACTAAGATCATCTGCTGTTAAATATCTTGTTACCTGATCGAATAGATCACGATAATTGTTGAACAAATCTTCAGATTTTTCTGCAAGTAAAAGCGATTAGATGGTTTAATTATCAATTTAGTAAAGTCAAATCTTACGCTCATTCATTGTTGAAATAATTATTTCCTTATTTTATCCACAATATAAAAATATATTGTTTATAAAAATTTACTAACATAAAACCGCGCTTTCAGTTTGCTAAACAACATTGACATTTCTCCATAAAAAGAAATCTTTTTTATCGACATTCACAGTTCAGAACACAACCTATCAAAATACAGGTTGACAAATAAGTTTTGTATATTGTAAACGTCATAACAAAATCTAACACCTATAAAATAAAATGAGTTGGTTTGATACTTCAGGAATAGCAAATATAGCTAAAACTGCGTTTAAAGAAGCACAGAGAACGATAGACAAAGCCTTAGATATTAAAGAAGATGACACTTACTCAGTTCCTGAAAATACACCCATAGATACTAATAGTGATGATTTTTTTTCGACTTGGAATACACCATCTACAAACACATCAGCAAAAGGAAATATTGCTACAAAATTACCTAATAAAACAAGCAGTAGCTTGTGGGGATCATTTACAGGATCATTTTTTGAAACTTCAAAAGACGCAACAAGACCACAAGACTCAGTTGATAGTTTGGACGATTCAACAGATTTAGGTTTGGAGCAATTTCGGGATAGTAAATTAGTTGTGCAAACTACTGAGGATGATATATCATATAAGGATGATAGTATTATAGAAAATAAATTAATTGATGGTATTACATTCTTATGGTAAAATTATTACATAATAATATGTACTATGTTTATTTAGATGATCAATCAGTGAATATTAAGAGAAGAGAAAACCCTATTAGTAGTGCTAATCGTTTATCTGAGATTAGTATGGATAGTGAGAGGAAAAGCTCGGAAAGTGTGGAAATTGTTACAGGATCTGAATGCACTACATCGCCAGAATCTGAAGCTCTATCAACAAGTTCATTTTTAAGTATGATCACATTAAATGAGAGGTTTAATATTTTATAAGCACTTTATAAACTGAATAGAAAGGAATCAAAATATTCCTTAAAATATATTTACAAGTTAAATCGTTCGAAATCGGAAAGTATAATTTTACTTGATTATGTTGAAACGCAATGTTTAACAATTCTTACAATTAGGTGACTTTGTATGCATTTTAAATACTAATAACAAAAAATTAACATAGAATAACTAGAAAATGGATTAATTTATATTTGTAATATATTTTTAGGTTCTAAACCAACTTCAGAATCAGTAGAAATATTGCCAAATAGTTTAATAAGTCCAAGTTCCATAGAAATTTTAGATTACTCTAGTCGTAGAACCTCACAATATTCAAATGAATTTCTTTCACCTTTACAATCACCACAACAACAAAACTCATGGTACATACAAACATTTTTCATATAATATTTTATTTAATGTTGTATTCGTTTAGTATTTCAGAAAAAATGACTCCAGATAGCATAGAAGTTATACCTGATGATTTAGAAGATAGCATAGCAGACGATACAATGTCGTACACATCAATATCAGAAAGTACAGCAAATACAGTTCTAGAAACCTGCAATATTCATATGAAACCTAAAAATTTCGCTATTAAAAAAACTGAAAATGCAAATATGAATGAAAGTATTTCTAGTGATTTATCACTAAGTCCAGAAAAAACAAATTTATCCGACATTCCAATAACACGAGCGCCAGGCAGATGCGGAATGCATTTACCACTTCAAATTAATTTAATCAACACTCAACCGCAAAGTTTGAAACAAGATTTAACGCATTCTATTCAAAATGTTAATGTTATTGATATACCACAAGAGAATGAAATTATTAAAAGTTCCCAATCGGAGACTGATGATGGATCACAATCAGATAAAACATTAATATTAAGTGATAATGTAATGGAAAGTAGTAGCGATACGAGTACTACAGATAGCAATACAAATTCGTTTTATTTGAAAAATATGTTAGCCGATGCAATGTCTGAGAAAAACGAAATGAAATCGGCTCATTTTATGGATTTAAGTCATACAATGCTGGAATCAAATACACAAGCTGTTCCAGTTTTGGAAAATATTTCTATTTTGCAGCTGGATATGCCTCCACGTGAAACATCACCGATAAGTTCTGAAAGTCGTTCTGATTTAGTAAAAATTGGTTCGGATCACACATCAGGTCATACATCTGGTGATGAACTTGAAACAACAACATCATCTGATATTGAAATTATATCGAGTCCTAATGGTGATTCGAGTAGCACACACAGTCGTCATAGTCCAGCAAAAAATATGTCTAGCAAATGTAAAAATGATGCTAATATTGATAATTTATTAGGTAAAATGACTATGAAGAAGATTAAAGGACATAATAGGGAATTATCAGCAGCGTCCAGTGTAAGTGATGATACGGAAATCGATAAATTATTAAAAAGAATGTCTGAAATGACTGAGATACTTGAAGCAAGAGAATCGAAATTAATTGAAGTAAGTCGTAAAAATGCGGAACTACAAGAAATGAATAATGATTTACGGAAGCAATTAGATATTTTAAATAAACAAGCGAATTCTGCTGACTTGTCACAAGTAACTGAGGACTATACTCAACGATTGTCGGCTTTAGAAAGAAAATTTCAACAAGCAATACGTGAAAAGGATTTGCTGAGAAAGCAACTTGATCAATGTAAAGTTGAGAACGCTCAAAGAATGAGTAAAAGTGAAATGGAGAGTGTAATCGAAGAAAAAGATCAAACAATTAAAGAATTGCGGGAGGAAGGTGAGAAATTGTCTAAACAACACTTGCAACATTCCAATATTATTAAGAAACTTAGGGCGAAAGAAAAAGAACAAGAATCTACGATTAAGCATTTGAGAGAATCAATCGAAGATCTTACATCAGAAACAGATCGATTAAAGCGTTCATTGGGAGCAAAAGAAGACGTTGAAAGAACACAAATAGAAGCTGTACATCAATTAACATCTAAAAATAAAAAATTGGAACAAGAAAGGAATCAGTTACAAGGAAATTTGGATGATATTACACAGAAATACGATACTGCAAAAAAGTCGCTTGATGCAGCAAAAAAAGAATTGATTGATCAAAATAGAACGTCTAATGAATTACAACACAGAGAACAAATGCTTCAAACTCTTGAAAATGAAAAGAAAATGACAGAGTCACAAAATGAGGAGGTAATTACCTTATTTTCTTTTCCTGTTGTTAAACGTGCTAATTAAAATTTTGTAGATTCTGAATCAATTAGATGATTTCCGTTTTAAATTACGAAATAGCGAGCAAGAATATTTATTAAAAGAACAAAAAATGCGCGAAGAAAATTCCGAGTTATTGCGAAGGTTGGAGGATGCTGAGACAAGAAATGAAGAATTATCTCAATCTGTGTTGGAAGTTAGCAAACCGTTAGTGAGACAATTGGATACTTTACAAGCAACTCATAATTTAAAACTAAATAATTTTGAGAAGGTTGAGCAAGGATATGTTATGACAATTAGTAAGAAAACATGCAAACATTAAATATTATATAAATTAATTAATTCTTTTAGATGAATTACAAACTAAATTACAAAGTGCTTCGGATATTGAACGTATTACTAAAGAAGAGTGCCATGGAATAAAAGCAAAACTAAATTCCTTGCAAAATGAAGTGGATTTGTATATAAATTCAAATGAAAAATTGAAAATGCAGTTAGATCAGGAATCAGCAAATAAAATGTTATTACAACAAGAAATGAATAAGTATGTTAAAATAAAAAATATTTAAGGAAGTTATTTAAATATGTTTTTAGGGAAATTTCTAATTTAAAGGAGAAAATATCAAACGAATACTCCACAATCGAAAACCTCCACAAGGAAATTGATTTACTTCAACAGAAACTTTTAGTAGAGAAAACTAATAATGAAGTTGATAGAAAGAAAATTTCAATGCTACTGGTATGTCGAAATATTTAAAATATTTCGTGTTTTATATTTATAATTTTCTAGGAACAGGCAAATCAAAAACATGAAGTTCGAACGTCATCACCAAATGTGGGGAATATTTCTCCAACATTAAGTCTAGGAAGGGCATCATTAACCGAATCAGTGAATAGCACGTTTTGGCCTCCTGTAAGGATAAACATTTCATGCATAATTAATTATTAAATTATTGTTTTTAATTAGGATGATAGTTTTGAAATGAATATGTTACCGCGTTGCACAAATATGTTAGAAATGCAAGTATTCCAAACAAATTTGAAACAACGGGATGGCGAAGTGCAACAATTACAATGGGAGTTGAATAGACGCGAACATGAACGTTCATTGTTGAACACCGAAATATCGAATCTTTTATCAAAAGTTGAAGATTTAGCTACAAAATGTAATAATTATGACACCATACAAAAAGAATTAATTGATATTCAGCAAAAGTATGAAACAATGTGTCAGCTATATGGTGAAAAAGTTGAAGAAACCGAAGAATTAAAACTTGATTTAGTTGACGTTAAAGAAATGTATAAAGCACAAATCGACGAATTGTTAAAGCAGCAGCGTATTAGTCCAAATTAAAGACTGCTTCTTAGCTTGCTAATTTTTCATTAATAGCAAATTTTATAATTATATAAAAATTTATCTACTGTGATATTGGGTATTAGAAATATTTTTACTTATTTGTATATACCTATTAGAAATTTTGCATTATATGTTAATGTTTATCTATAATCAGTATCAATATATCTGAAATTTTATTTATAAAATCTTTTTGTCATGTTATGGAATATTTGAATTATTATTGTGTGCAATAAAATTATTTTATGCAATTACCTTGGATAAGGTTTTTTCTTCTCAAATATTAAAAGACAGATAAGAGGCTATATTTGAAAATTTTACAAATACATAAGGGACGTAGAAACAAATTTTTAATCATTACTTTAAAACCAAACAATTAATATAAATTTAATTTAATATTAAAAAATTTGAAGCTACCTCCCCAAAATTAAAAAAAAATACAAACAAATACACTATTAAATAAAATAATAATTGTAAGCCTAAACAAAAACGAAATTGAAATAAGTAAATTAATATTTTAATTTTATAATGTTACACTAGGAAAAATAGGTTGTAATTAGGATTTTTCTATGCAACTTTTTAAGTGACGAATTTATCCTAGACAGTGTATGAAATACATCTATAAATTGAACCTAGGAGATGATAGAAACGAATAATTGTAAATTCTTTTTACATTTACAATTTTCATCTTTGAGATCTTTTTATTGGCACAACATAAATGTTTTGTTTTATGTCAGATTAAATTTAGACATTTAATTACATAGATATTTCATGGATAATGCTTTTATATAAAACATTATAATAATTTTACATAAAATAATTATCCAGTGCCAAATATTGAGTAAACCAAAGATGACCGATGTTCATATTATTATGAATAGATAAAACCCAACTGCCCTATGCAGTTCATGTCAGTTCTGACATTACCGTCGAATAATTAAAAATTAAATTCAGCAACTTTAAAATTACCGCATCAGTATGTTTTATTAGTTTTACTGATACTGCAAAAATCTTACTAAATTCATGAATGCATGATTCCATTTATTGTAATAATTATATTTGATTGTTTCCTGTTTTTTTTGTTGAATATTTAGTTTTGAGTGTAAATTGTATGACTGGCAATTTCATCCAGGTAATTTTTGCATAGCAATAAAACTAAGCAACCCGACCAGAAACTATTAAAGTTATGATGCCGCATTTGCTGCTGACTGACGGCGCTCACACAGATTGCGCTCTAGTGGTACAGAGGGAGATCCAGGCAGGGTAACTGCCCTCATATCACACCTCAAACCCAAGGAGTCCACCCCTCATATAATAGGGCTAGATTATCAAGATTTGTCGCCTCCCTTATGATATAATCAACCTGCAAACAGTTCATAATATTTTTATAACTTAAAAATAATGCTTACTGTAATTACCTGTTCTTGGGTGGTATATTTTCTTCCTGGATCTGGATCTTTCCCTTCCAACTTCATTCGCACTCTTCTCCAAACACTCACAGCATAAGAATTCCTTTGTTGTCCTTTAGTCATGCTTTCTTGCTTTGGTGGTAATATACGGCTTGGACTTAGAGATACACCTTCTTGGCGAACAAGCTGTGGCCTACCTATCTTCTTATCTTCAAGATCTAGTAATGCACTGTATAATATTTCCGTATTATCTTGCAAACAGTTGAGTTTCTCGATAGCAGTTCTTACATCTTCAATATCAAAACTTTCCTTCTTGAATATGTGCATTAAAATAGAGAAATTTTCAATATAGTTACGATAATCACCGATAAAAAGTTGTGCTTTTATCGAGCAATCATTTATTTTAGTCATAGATTTGATTAAATTCTTGAATTCGTTCATTATTTTACAATGATTTCCATAATCAACTTTAAGATATTCAAAATTTTTAATAATATTTGAATTAGAAATAATTAATTTCTCTTTAAAATCAAATGCTTTCTTCTGATTCACTTTTATCGAATCAGATATTTTTTCGGATATAGCATTAATCCATTTCATATTTTGGGCAAGGTCTGGTGTATAAAATTTCATAATATTTTCTTCTACAGATGTTACAGCATCCACTTTAACAACATTATATTGACATGTTGCTGTCCACTTTTGATACGATGCTATAAATAAATTATCATAAGCCTTCGATTCCGGTGTAGAACTTCGCAAAATTTCATTATGTAAAATTGCAGTGCATGTAGATTGAATAGTGGCACTTATTTGTTGCTCAAATTCGATTCGTTTATCTCTAGCTGATATAACGTTTTCAAACGCTGTGAGAATTTCATTTAAATCCGTATTCGCTCCTGCAGCCCATTTCAGCCGTTGAGCAATGCTTGCTACCAAAGTTTTTTGTTTTTCTTTCATCTCCATTGCTTTCATTTGTAGTATATTCAAATTGTTTGTTTTATTTCTAAGTTCCACTATAAATTTGTTTCGCAAAAAGTTACTTTTTTCAATCATTGGCTGTTGCAATAATATTTCCTCGTAGAACCAGTTAAGAGCTGTCATTTCGTTTTGAATACGAGTCAAACTACTTTGAAACAATGCGACTGTCTTTTCTAATTTCTTTGGCTCCTGCAATTTCTCCCAAGCTAATTTTAAGTTGTTTTCGATACTAGACGCCTGCGCTAAGACATTCTGGGTAAATATTCCGTTCTTAATAAAAACATTCCACCCTTTTTGATATAATTCATCTAGCGGTACTTTATTTTCAGCACCAATATCCTTCTGTTCAATTTCATTCGTCACATTCAATCCTAATCGTTGTAATAAAAAGCAGGTAACATAAGCAATCGCTTCGGTTGTAATACCCAAAAATTGTCGGCTAATAAAATCAGCTATAAATTTCCTAATTGGTTTAATTAACTGCTCATCATTATAAACAATTACTGCTTCTTGGCCTTGGAAGGATTGGCACATTTCAGAACATAATGTAAAGCATTCGTACATTGTTTGTAAACGTTTTAACAAAAAGATGTCATCCAATACGGCACGTACTTGAGTGTTAAATATGGGTGCAGCTAAACTCTTCGCTTCTTTTACTTGATCCAATTTCCTCCAAGTTGCTGGAACAATTACATTTCCTAAACTATTTAGAATGTTATTGGATTCTAAATTAAGTTTATCGAACAATCCATTGAAGCCCATAAGCAGCATTTTGCCTGGACTTAATACTCCGGTTGTTGAGTGCAGTAATGTTTGGTATTGAAGTTTCAAATTAGCTACTTTGTTCTGAATCAGTTCAAAAGCGGACTGAAAATAAAAATTCATTATTATACACTATTTAAAAACATAACGTTTTTGAAATATTTATAAAATATAAACTTCAAAAAAATAAACAATAAAAGAAAAATGTGAAACCTTGTGCAATCGAATATAGTAAATTCATGATGCTGCGAACCAAATCTATATTTGCTTCGTTACGTCTGCTTTAATTTAGTTTTAATTCTTTATACATACAAGCTAATATTTCATAGAACTAAATATAATCAAACATTTCTGAATAGCGTGTAAAACCCGTTTATAAGTTTTCTGCTCTATTTTAATAAATGACGTTTATTAATTTTTTTTAAATAAAATTGTATAATTTTATATAAAAAAGGGGAAACATTTGTCACAGAGTTATTGTTATTGATTAAAAATAAAATTATGGATTCCAAGTAACATTTCCGATGAGTGATAGATTATTATCTTGGAAAATATTTGTTTTATCTATTATGCTTATACAAATACTGAGTCCTCAACCTTTGTCATTCACGCATATGTACTTACATTTTGTTCCATTTCCATAACAATACATGTTAGATGTTTTTCGAGTTGTGTTACTAAATCAGGTAATGGAACTCCAATACTGCCAATAATCATTTTCAATTCGTGAATAATTTGCTTTACGCTTGGTTCCTCACTTTGAATCTTTTTCATACTTTCGGGTAAAATGATTGTATGAAAATTAAAATTCAATTCATGTAGACTTTTATACATATTATTTGCTGCCTGTAAGCCATTAATTAGTTTCATCAATTCCATATCTTCGCCTATATTATTTTGAATAGTTAAATAATTAATCAATTCCATCGCTTTATTAGAGTTAAATGTTAATTCATCCAAAAACCAATCGCCTTCTCGTGATGTTAGTTTAATAAGCCAATCTCCACTTTTGGAGGCTGTTGTTTCCAAGGTTATAAATGTGCGGTTAAGTAATAACAGATCACCAACAATTACAAATTCTAAGGCTGCATCTGCACCTTTCTCATGCTTCAAAAAAGTTGTTAAACATAGTTTTGCATCGGCATAATGTTTTTCCTGTATCGGTATCGGTTCTTCCGTTCGAATTTTACTCAAATCATCATACGCTTTTGCTGCTAGTGCTGCTGTGTTGCTATATAACAAGTTCAAATTGTATGAAAATTTAACAATTGAATTAATTGGCTTATTGTTTAAATTATGAAATGAGAAATACTGTTGATAAACTTGTTCGCATGTCTTTAAATCGCATGAGTTTAACAAACTTTTGCTCAATTGTAAATAATGCGATACTCTATGATTTTCTATAAATGACGGTGGACATTGTGAGTAAATAATCCAATATTCCTGAAGCAATTTCAAACATTTCAATGTTAACATTACTTGTTGTTCGCATGTTTGATTGAAATCACTCTCCGATTGTTCGCATTGTGTAATCATATTTGATTGTCCAGCATTCTGTAAAAACTCCCTCACCAATTCAAATACTTTTTCCTTTTCCACGTTCGTACTCAATTCAACAAACCATTGCTGAATTTGTTGTGGAGTTTGGAATACTTTAATTGCATTATCAAATCGCTCCAAATGCAATTCACAATCATTAATTAGTTCTTCTAAATCCTTTTTCGCTGTTTTAAGCGCATCTTGCGACTTTTTATAATTTTCATAGCGCTTCGGCAATGATTGTAATGGATGTTTGCAAATACCGTTTGCTTCAGCTTCTTTAATTAACGCCATTTGTTGATGTAAATCTTGAAGGAGATCTTCAAATTCTTTAGTTTCTTGATGAATTTCTAGCCATTCGTCAAAATTAGATAACAATTTTGGTACCCTTCCAATAATATTATTTCTAAAAGTCAATTAACAATTAAAATTGTATAATTAATTGATATAATTAAGCAATTTACTTATTTTCGTCCCATTCATTGCGCATTTCTGTGCATCGGACCCTATACATAGCTAAAGTAACGTCTTTTTCTAAATCTTTTCTGGTTTGGCGATGGGATGAATGGGATGGCATACCACCAAATGTTGTACCAACTAAACCATCATTCCCGATAGTCCAATCAATTAATGGATCGTAGACAAAAGCTTCAAGTAACGTAAGCAACGTTTCTCTTCCCTTCTTCATAATCTTTAGTATATTTTCGCACGCTAACCGGAATATACCCTAGAAAAGAAAAACAATGAATACAATGAAGATCAAAATCAGTATGTTTTACTAAAAAAACACAATTATCTTGTAATACAGTAAAAATTCGATAAATGCAATTTCTATTCACGCAACATTCGCCAATTGTAAGTCTCTATAAGCGCAACGATATTTGAATTCACTTTAAGCTAGAGGCACACTTGCAATTTTCAGTTGCGCAACTGCTTGGTTGCATATTTGTGTCGTATGGAGTGCTATGGAACTGCGCACATATGCAACTGCAATTGCAAGTTGCAGCAACTAAACAGTTTGTGTTTGCACTCTACATTGCAACTACAACCAAACAGTTGCGCAACTGAAAATTGCAAGTGTTATTTGATAACTGCAACAGGTGAAAACATATTTGAGATTGGTACAGTTTAATATTAATGAAGTGGTCAATAGTGCAAATATGATGATATATTGGGCTGAACAAGAAAATTTATCAATTGGGGATATTTTGACATTAAGAAATACATAAGAGAAAAAGTGATTTTAAGCAAAATAAGAAAATCCTGTAACTCATAGTAGTTCGTAACTTTGTTACTTTTTGTTTGTGTTCCGTATTAATGTTATTGTAGAGTACTGGAAAAACGAGAATGCAGTAACTGTCTGCGCAAAACAGTCGGGTACGTTCGGTTTTTGGCAGTATACTACCCTTTTCAAAAACATTAGCCTGACAAAAAACAATCCTAGGCTTAAAACACTCAAATGACAACTGTCAGTGGGAGGATTGA
>JAODFZ020030904.1:0-14653 GCA_027574845.2 Deinopsis erosa
ACCCTGGCTACGTTTATGTAGTATTTATAAATTTTTATAACAAATTGCTTCAAGCATTATATGAAAATACAAATTTTTGCTTCATAAACGTAGGGGACATAGCGCAAGGGGATGTAGGAGTCAAATACCACCGAAAATATGTTATAAATCTAATTTGTTATCTCTATTTTTCGAAGTTAACTTCTAATTTAACATTACAATTTAATTTGCCCCCCCCCCCTCTATTTGATATCCTGGCTACGTTTATGTAGTATGTATTTATAAATTTTTATAACAAATTGCTTGAAGCATTATATGGAATCATTCCGAAACCTAATCAATTCCCACAAAAAAAAGCTTTTTATCTTTCCCTTTTGCCTTCAAGATGAATCAAAGTAGGTTAATTATCATTTTAACTTCAAAATCCTATTAAACTAAAAGTAAAATATGATCTTGAAGTTATTAGTTATAGATTTAGTTATGTAATTATATTAGTGGAAAATGTCCGTGTAAAATTGCATGATGCAACTACACTTTTATTATTTTGATATCTAAATATAATAATAAATAAAAATGATTTTTTTATATAACCAGTCCGTCTCTGAGTGTAGGTGTTAAAAATAATCCCACAAGTTATTAATAATACAATACGATTCGTAAAAAAGTAGTATGCGAATAATATTTTATTAAATAATATAAATTTTCATGACATAATATACTGATAACAAACTAACGAAATGATAAGATAATTAAGTCTACTTGATAGTGAGTTGAGTAAATAATTTTCTATAAAATGCATATGAAAATGTATGTTATGTATTATTATTAAGTAATTTTATTCATTTTGAAATTTGTTGCAATTTAGTAAAACAGAATTTATTTAAATGAAATTTCCGTATTTGCTCCGTATGTGAATGAAGCTTAAAATGTTTTTGTACGGTTCTTTCCCCGTCACTCATCGCAGCCGAGCTGTGCTGTGGCTGTAGCGCTGCTGAACAGTGCTGAGCAGAGAGACCGTGGCGCATGAAGACGCGTGAACTGCTCTTCGTAAAATACATAGAGAAAGTCGCTCTTCACATAGAATCATAAGACAGAAGGGTAGTTGACACACCCCTACATTATCTTTAGCATCCCAGTATCTCATCAACCTTTGACCTAATCTATACGTACAGTGATCTATGTGTATTGTGTTCGTTGTGCATCACAACAATATCGAAACGTACGATTTGTATGATTTGTGTAATCGCTAGTGCAATCAGCCCTCGTTAGTGCATTATTCTCATTTTATAACGAAAAGCCGGAGTATATTTTGTTAACGAATTTGTTTATTGTGTAGAAGCATTAAGCGTTTAATTTACCCTGCTACGATTTAGCTAATTTTTCAACTATATTTCATGGAAAGGGGTCGTTTACGGCCCGAACCAGCGGGTTTTAAAATCAGTCAAGCTGGAACTCATGGAATTAGAAAACATTGTTGCAAATACAGTTTATCTAAAAGCAAGAGAGGGTAAGAATCAAAGGTTAAGGCTGCATTCTTCCTTCTATATTGAAAAGAGTTACTTTAACCCAATTTGTTATAACAGCTTCTACCTAACCTAACTATCCCAGGAATCCATTAACTTTGCACAGAAAAGGAAAAAGTAGAGCGAAAAAACACATTTTTAACATAAAAACAACACTTTGATCAAAATCCATTAAAACCATTCCCAAATTCATTTTATTTTCTATGTAAATGTTGTTTTTTAACTAAATTAAATAATATACGTTTACGAGGTTGAAGGGTAGGCAGCCCACTCTACTTGTCTCTTTTAATTTACATCATATTTTAATTTATACATGAATTTATTGTTAAATTTATTCTACGATATTGACAATGATTTATTATGCTTATTATTTTTTAATAGGAACTTGATAATGTATATGAAAATGATTTTCAATATTTTATATTTTAGGTGGTTCCGATAGTAATAAAGGGAAAAGCAAAAAGTGGAGGAAAATATTACAATTTCCTCACATATCACAATGTATTGAATTGAAAAATACAATAGGTAATTGAAGGATTCGTATGCATGCTAAAGCATATAAATTTCTAACAAATATATTACTTTCTAGATGTACGATATGAATATGTAGTAGACCAACAACCAATAGGAAAATTATTATTTAAACAATGGTGCGAAGTAAATTGTACACAATATCATCGTTGCTTGAAGTTCCTGGAAGCAACTGAACGATATGAAGTCGAAACGGACGAGCAGCGAGTCGATTTTGCTGAAAATATTAAAAAGGAGTTTATGATTGGGCCAAATGGTGAAGAATGTTTATCATTTCCAGAATTAGGTATTCAATTAACCGCTAGTGATAAATTAACAAATGGCCACAAAGACTTATTTGCACCGTGCGTGCAAGCAGTCAAATCTTGTCTCGCTGGGCAGCCGTTCAAAAATTTCGTCAAATCGATGTATTTTCATCGATATTTACAATGGAAATGGTTAGAATCACAACCAATTACTTATAAAACTTTTCGTATGTATCGAGTGTTAGGAAAGGGAGGATTTGGAGAAGTATGTGCTTGTCAAGTGAGTAAATTTTACTAATTAATTACTGTTTGTAAAATGGTTTTTATTAATTGTAAGTGAATATTGTAAGTTTGAATATTTGTAAGACGACTTAATGTTGCTTCAAGCTATTTTTATATCTGATTTCTATGTTAGAATATTCGAAAAATATGTAAATAGTAGTTTGATTGATTTGATGATTTATTGATTATCAATTTATGAATATGTGATTTTAATGGCTTCTACTTTTACTTAAGAAGTGTATCAAATTGGAAGAAGTAGGTTTTTATGTAAATGTTCCTAATGCGATTGAAAAGATAAAATCATTTGATAATAGATAAATTTAATAATAAATGGTTATTGCTTAAACGATCTATAATATATAAACCATTTTGTCTTAGTGATTTCGTAAGAGCATTAAACACGTTGTGTATTTGTCTGATACATTTATGACTGATTTAGAAAGGCTTTTGGTTTACTGATTGATATTTTAGGTGCGAGCTACTGGCAAAATGTATGCATGTAAAAAATTAGAAAAGAAACGAATTAAGAAACGAAAAGGCGAAGCAATGGTACTAATAGAGAAACAAATCCTTCAGAAAATTAATTCTAGATTCGTAGTTAATTTAGCGTATGCGTATGAGACGAAAGATGCTCTTTGTTTAGTGCTTACTATAATGAATGGTGGTGATTTAAAGTTTCACATATATAATATGGGTGGTGAAGCTGGACTTGATATTATACGAGCTAGATTTTATGCTGCTGAAGTTGTTTGTGGTTTGGATCACTTACATCAACAGGTATATGGAAAATACAAATTAATTTCATTGATTTATTTATATATATATACTATTTTAGGGCATTGTATATAGAGACTGCAAACCAGAAAACATTTTACTTGACGATGCTGGACATGTTAGGATCTCAGACTTAGGATTAGCAGTAGAAATTCCAGAAGGTGAATCAGTACGTGGTCGTGTTGGAACAGTAGGATATATGGGTATTCATTTTGACTTAACCAATCAATCCAATGTAAACAAATTAAACTTTCAGCACCTGAAGTTATAGATAATGAAAAGTACACATTTAGTCCGGATTGGTTTAGTTTCGGTTGTTTGTTATATGAAATGATCGAAGGGCAAGCGCCGTTTAGGGCGAGAAAGGAAAAGGTTAAACGTGAGGAAGTTGATCGACGTGTTAAGTCTGAACAAGAAAAGTATTCAAGTAAATTTAGTGAAGATGCCAAGTCTTTGTGCCAACAATTATTAGCTAAAGTACCTTTACAACGATTAGGAGGCAAAGCTGGTCGAATGGGAGCCTTGCAGGTGAAACAACATATGTTTTTTCAAAATATACATTGGAGAAGGTTAGAAGCTGGTATGGTTGAACCTCCTTTTGCGCCAGATGTAAGCTATAACAAAGAAAACGGTGTGTAAATGAATTATCTCGTTTCGTTTACAGCCGCATGCAGTTTATGCAAAAGATGTGCTTGACATCGAACAGTTTTCAACAGTAAAGGGTGTAAATATAGATGAATCAGACTCATCATTCTATAGTAAATTTAACACGGGCTGTGTATCGATACCTTGGCAAACAGAAATGATTGAAACAGATTGCTTTAGACAGTTAAACGTATTTTATGATCCAACAGGTCCAACACCAGACTTAATTTTTGATCCTATTGCGACGCCAGAAAATAAGGGATGCTTTCCATTCAGGCGAAAGGTATATTTCTATATATATATTCAATTTAAATAAATAAGTTTAATAATATTTATCGTATTTGCAGAAAAAACTTCCCGCTCGAATGCGTCCTATTCCAATAAACCCGAGACTTTTAGAAAGCTGATGCATTTCAGCATAAAAAATCTCATTTTCTTATTTACTATTTCATCTCTTCAAGTATTTCATCTTTGTCTTCCCTAAATCTTGAAATCAACCATTAAAACACAGCTAACTCGGCATTAATGCAAATATTGTGGATGGTAAGATTTTCTCTTTTTTTAATTTTTTTTTACAATGAACTATGAGAAGTATTTATGTATAATTAAAATTCTATACATATTTTAAGACTACGTGGATAGTGTATAAGCATGAAATAGTAATTACAATATATTGTGAAGGATTTGCGAGTTAGCAGTAGCACAACAAAGACTTTCAATTTTTTTCTACAATTTATTTCATTACGGATGTTTACAAATTTACATATAAATGAATATCGCATAAAAATTGAGAAATTAATTTATTTTTGTTATTACAATTGGGTTGTTTATTTTTTATTATGCTTGACTGAACAATAAAATGCTCAAAGAATGATTGTCTCTATGCTCAAGTTCATTTTCTTTTCACAAACAGCCACAACTGCAGACGCACACACACAAAGATTTTCTTATTGTGGATTTAGTTCTTTTGTACTTAATTTAGCTTTGTTTTGTATTTGTAATTAATACGCTTCTGTCAAACAAAAAATAAATGAGTAGTGTTATTAAGATGTTCTTGCTAATGAAAGCAAATTTTTGAATCGCATTTTATGTTCAAGGACTCGTACCATTTTTAGCTTTATAAATTATAAATATAATATACATATAAATATATATATATAGATATGATTTTATACAAACAATTTGTAAATGTAGTTTATCGCAAATGGTAAATGTATAGTTATGATGAATCAAAGATGAGCAACTATTATGTAAATTGTTAAGTTATTTTTAATTTTTACTTTATATTGACCCAAAAATATTAATATACTTTTTAACTACCTCTGTATTAATAATTACATATTTTCATTAAAAAGAAACCTATTTATATAGTTTATAATTTAAATAAATATCGAACAAATTACTAACATATCATCATACGAATGATTTTTTTTTGCAATTTGATTTATTAATTGCTATAAAAGACTGACGATTTACGTTGATTTTATGATTATTTTTGGCTCATATATGCGCGCAATCTTAAATACATAATTCTAAAACGCATAAGCAATAGATAACAAATTAAAAATTCTAAATAATATCTAATAACGAACAAATCAAGATTGTTGTATAAATGAGCGTTTAAACTTTTTGGGTCAATGCATATTCAGTTTGTTATGATTGTGATTTTTTTTTTTTTTATAAATATTTTCATCCACTGATATTTGTAAGTGTGAACTAGTTAGATGAGTTAGCTAATATCTAGTAGAAAGTATGTAAAACGATAAAAAAAAAACGTTGATTGTTGTTTTTCCTTCATTCCACAATCATCGTATTTGTAAGCTAAGCATCATCATAGATAGGTTTAAATTGATGTATGTATTTAATGAATGAACAAAAATTATTGGTTTATTATATTGTTTTATTTGTGATATTTTAACTGTGCGTGTTTATTTATTCCTGATATCACATTCATGGATATTATTCTAGCTAGCTGTTATATTATTAAGTAGAAAGTTTTGAATATAAGAAACTTTTTCAGGAAAATTGCTCTCATGTGAGAGCTTCATCATAATAAAAATAATGTAATTTATTTATATTTTAAAATTATCTATATTTGTATTATATACACTTGAGCGTACAAAGTTTTCTATTAAAATATTTTTTATTTTATAATAAAAGTACAAAAAGTGCTTGTAATAATGCTTGTAATTAAAATCAATATTGTTTGCATAAAACAAATTTGTTTTAATTGTGTTGCTGCGACAAAGCGAAGTATGCAATTTGAATGTTTTAATAGATGTGCTCAATTAAGTACGAAATTATGATGTAAATGATTAAATAATATTATGTCACCATAGGTCATCGCACAACTATTATGCGGATAACATAAAAAATTCAACTGGTGTCACTTGCATATTAGTTTTCGTCATATGAGTTTAAATAAATAGTTTTACGGTTATTGAATATGAATAGCAAACAGCTTTTAATTCTATTTTTGATTTATTTGTTAGTTGAGCAATTAGCGTCTAGTTTTATGGAAAAAGATAAAATGAAAAGGAAGAAAGCGATATTGGTTAAAAAGCATTTAAAACGTCTTCGCAAAGAGGAGGGTGGGATTAAATTAGTTGGTGGTAGAGCGGAATATGAGGGTAAGTGAAGGCAAAATTTAAATATTTCTTTCTGTGCGAGCGATGTAATTTATAAAATATATATTACATTAAAAATGAAATGAGAAAATGTAAATTTTCAGTATAATAAATAAACGTTGTAAAGCCATTTGCATGATGATGTGTTGCGAAATATATTTATAAAAAAAAATCTATTACTCTCTTGATACTTAAAAGTTATAAATAACTTTTAAACATTTTTATTTAGAGCATCAAAAATTAAGCAAACAATTATTACATAATATATAGGCTAAACATACGTGACATAACTCATTCATTTTATATCTTAAATAATAATTTGCATGAACTCTTTAAATCAAAATATATGTCTTTTGATATATGAAAGGAAATGTGGAAGTATTACATGATGGCCAATGGGGAGCAATTTGCGATGATGAATGGGATACATATGAAGCAAAAGTTATATGTAAACAGCTAGGATATGAAGATGGTAAAGTCAAACCAACACACAATTCATACTTTGGTCATCCGAAACGTAATTATATGATGAACATCCATTCAAATAACAACATAACAACGACCATTATTTTAGGAAGATATTGGATGGATAATATTTATTGTGATGGAAGTGAAGATGAAATTACAAAGTGTAGATTTGATGGTTGGGGTCAGCATGATTGTGATGAAAGTGAGGCAGCCGGTGTAATTTGTCAAGAGCATGTCGTTGAAAATGACCAACCGTTAATATCAATCGAAACGAAACTGTATAGCTTTTTTTGATTTTCTAATCAATAAATACTGAATGAACTTTTCTTTAGGGACCGCTTGCCTTCGAAATTAAGTCTGAGATTGCAGGGCGGAAGAATAGCAGAGGAAGGAAGGGTTGAAATAAAAATGCCTTCAGGAAATTGGGATGTGGTGTGCGGTGACGGGTGGTCTATGTTAGAAGCAATGGTCGTTTGCAGGTAATAAATAAAGAAAAGCGATTTGAATTCCTTCGTAATATGTAAATGTATGTAGAACGCTTTCATTAGGATATGCAAGCGATGCATTACAAACGGATTTCTTTGGTGGAATTGTTAAAAATACGTCTATTGTTGGAATGAAATGTTTAGGAGAAGAATCGACATTATCGAATTGCTTTTATAATCCATCTGGCATATGTCGAAGTAAAGAAGTTGCTGCCGTTTATTGTAGTCGAACGATGGCCGATTTAGTTATTGATCATATTGAGTTGATGAGAACAGCACATTTGGAAGATCGCCAGATGTTCTTCTTGCAATGTGCAATGGAAGAAAATTGCTTAGCATCTCAAGCTTACGTCATCCAAAAAGAATCAAACTCGTGGCATTTGGAAACGAGAAGATTATTAAAGTTCACAGCGAGAATCTTGAATGCAGGAACTGCGGATTTTAGACCATCAATACCAAAGCATCTCTGGGAATGGCATATGTGTCATATGTAAGTAAATATCATGTTCTAGCAAGTCAAATATATGCTCGAAATAATATTCATTTCTATAAGGAATTGTGTCGTAAAATAAAACAATTACTCGCGACATATTATGATATATGTGTTTGTAAATAACAATTTTGAAAGCATACATTTTAAAATAGTGTTTACGTTTTGTATTAAGTTTAGTAATATTTTGTTTGTTTTGTAAGTAATATGGACCTTTGAACTTTTAACAACAAAGCAACTACTTTTTTTATTGGCGACCATAAAACATTATCATAAATGACATTCCAGGCACTACCACAGCATGGAAGTATTTGCAACTTTTGACATATTTGATAAAAATGGAATTCGCGTCGCCGAAGGTCATAAAGCATCATTTTGCTTAGAAGACAATCAATGTATGCCAGGAGTAAAGCCGCAATTTGCTTGCGCTAATTATGGAGAGCAAGGAATCTCCGTGAACTGTTCTGACATTTATAAATACACAGTAGATTGCCAGTGGGTTGACATCTCAGATATAGAGCCGGGAGTTTATACCCTTAAAATTGCAGTTAATCCAGAATTTAAAGTCCCTGAAATTACTTATGAAAATAACGCCGCTATTTGCCAGTTTTACTACACTGAAACACAAGGGGTTGTTACAAATTGTACAATACAAAGACCGTAAGAAATTTTAATTATTTAGATTTATAATAAATAAATTAACCAAGAAATACCTCCAATTATGAGAATTAATTATCTTTTATTATTTAAATTGAATGATTTTTTAATTAAAACGAAAATAAGAATTATTCATTTTACGTTGTGAATTGAACACGCAACTTTTACATGGAACTAGAAGAAAGCTTTTAATATAATTAAGAATCAAGTTTTATAATTTATAAAATATTTTCTTTACTTAAAATGTAACAGTATTATGTTTTACGTAATGAGAAAAGTACTTGTAATTAAATTAAATATAAAAAATCATGTTCTTTGAATGGACAGCGCCAAAAGCATTTCATCAAGACGCATTTCCTTTTATGTTCTTTATTATTTTTTTGTGTAAGTTTTCTGCTTATTCTTCTAGCTGTTTTTTATGCTTCTACAGCTTGAACGTAATTTTTTATAGTTCTTTGTTGATGTTTTTGGTTGAATCCGACGTTTCAGGCATGAACTTTTCAAACAATAAGATCGATGAAAAAAGTGTATATAAAGTTAATTTAATATTTAAAGAGAATGATGTGGAAAAGTTTGCTTTACATGCTTAAAAATGTTCAAACTTCTAAAATATGCGGTAAAGTATTAATGGAATATTATTAAATTTCTATTATAATTATTGAGTATTTTCATCAAGTAATTGGCTTTTGTATTAAGATTAAGTATAGGTAATTGTTTTTAAGGTAAGTAGTAGGTGCAATCATCGTTGAGGCAACGTGTTGTAACACATTAGCAAGTATTACGTAATAAGGGTAACTACCCCGTCGCACAGTGCGCGCGATATTCACAGATCAATAAAAGTACGCATCTCTGGTCCGGGACGAGCACATGCCAGATGTTAGTCAGTATGAAACAGCAGTATCTCGTGAAGCGTCGCACCTGGACGCCATCGTCGTGGCGTCGTGTCCACTAAGCCATGCGGGGCAATGACACCGCCTCCCAACGCCGAGGAAGACTTGGCGACGGTTGGGAAATGGCTGGAATCGAACCCTGCCTTAATAGAATCCTGGTTACGCGACCATGCATCCAAGGAATTCAGAGAGCGTGTTCGGCAGGCCTGCTCAACAAATATAGCAAAACGCACGTCCATCACCTCTGATCTATTTCAATTGTGGTTAGCAGCATCACCAAATCAACAGCCTCAAAATGTCCGTCCACTACGTGACCTTGAATCCATGGAAGAGACTGAACTCTTCATGGAACTCATCCGTGACGTCGCCAATGAGCTCGACATTAACGTGCTTTGTCATAAGATTCTAAAAAACGTCAGCATCTTAACACATGCCGATCGCGGATCACTATTTTTAGCTAAAGGCCCACCACAAGACCGATACCTAGTTGCAAAACTATTTGACGTCCGGTATGATACCGATATTAATGAGGCTATAAAACTAACAAGAAATGAAGAAATACGAGTACCATTTGGTGTTGGCATTGCTGGTTCCGTCGCTCAAACAAAAACGCTTGTTAACATCAAAGATGCGTATAATGTAAGTTAAAACTTTTATATTACATTTAGAATATTTTTAGTACTAAACGTATATAAATATACTATGATGTCATAAAAGGTTTTTAACAAAACACTTCAAACTCGTGTAGTCGTCTATTCACTAAATGACAATTAGAGTTTGATATGTTCAACAATATCTCTTGTTCTCTAACAAACACAAATTGTTTTTGATATGTAATGCGTTCTAGAAAAGCCATTGAATTATTACGATAAAGTCAACAAAGCATTTAGAAATCAATTTAATTGAATCTTTGAATAAATTTAAAAAATTCTTTTCAGTACAAAATGCACGCATAATATTCATTTATTAATAAAATGCTTAACAAACATTTATTTAATATCAATCAATTATCAAATGATGTACAACTAACTAATGTAACTAAACGTTCTACAATTGAACAAACACATTTTATCTTTCCATGTCATGCATAAAATGGGACCAAATGCCTACTCAACATTTATCTTTGAACAGCTTACCATACAACAACATGTTATTGTGATTTTTTCTGTCACCTAAGTCATAAGACGACATTAATAATATGAGAAACATCTGCAAACAACTTTACTTCGTAAGAGATTTAACGTGTTACTCTATCTGAGATTCAAATTTATTCAAATCTCCTAAACTAAAAAAAAAACAATAACAAAATCGCTTTTAAAGTTAGATAAATAGTTGGACATTCATTAAACGGATTCAGAGAGTTTCATCGCTCTTTGGAGAGTTTTTCTAAATCAAATTGTTGGAAAAAATAAAATTAATGCGGAAAACGTTCTCAAAAAGAAAATTTCCTTCATTAAACCCTTGTCAGAGAAAATGTCATTGTCGAAATTTGGCTTTTTCGTATCAAAAATACTTTCAATTCGTGGTTTTTCTTTAGGATTTTTCTTATTTCCTTTCTTAACGCTTGAAATGCATACATTTAAAGCTACTTGAATCTCAATTTAGAGACGTTTTTCTTTAACGTAATAAGGTGGATTGAATGGGTAATTAATGTATACGTTACAAATCCAATTGAATCGGTTCTCTTCTTTTTAATTGAAAGGAAATACTGGCAGTTGCGAAAAGGAAACTTTTAAGATCGTAATGCTACTAATTCTAACTAAACAGAACAAATTGAGATAAAATATTTAATGAACTCGTTTGTAAATACAAAGTATTGCATATACTTTAGATCTTTCAATTTTATGTAAGCAAAAAATTAATTAGAATCAATAATTACTATTAAAGAATATAAAACGCTCTTCGTAGCATTAACATTAAATTAAATAAACATTTATAAGAAAATTTTATTTGCACGACAAATAAATGTATATAAAAATTGAATAAATAAAAATTTGACAGTCACATGTTTCGTATTGACGTTGAATGATTTTTCATTTACCATTCACTAAGTTATTTGACAATTTTTTACGTTTACACATACGAAATTGAAAAAAGAATTTAGTACATATTACTAACAATAAGAAATGTTACACACATATGTACATATGAACAAAAATACTTAAGTATTTATAGTATTTTTCTGTGAATTATAAAATATTTGTATTAAAAATCGGCATATGCATTGCTCCTTTATTGATATATTCAATCATACTAAAATAAATGTTTGAATATCATTAGCACATGAACTATTTTCTCTCAAATTATTTATCTATGCTTCTCTCCTCCATCTGTTTATTTGTTGTTGATCTATCTTTATTTGGATACATTTGGTATTTAATGATGCTCTCTTATAGAAATGTTACATTAAATATAAATTGCATTTATATAATAAAACCCATTATAATATTACTTGGTAATTAAATTTACAATTGCAAAGTTTTATACTTATATTTAACAATACAAGTTTATGGTTTTATATTATATCAAATGTATAAAACTTGTTTTCAGTTCATACATTCTAAAATATAATATCTATCTTAACATGAAATAAAACTTTATTATAAACCATTTATTATTTATATTAATCTGAAAGTTATTAATGAATTTAATATAAGTCAAGTAAACATATTAAAAGCTCAACACAAACGCGTTTATTAACATTTAATGAATTAACGATTTTAAACACAAAATGCCATCAACTGTAATCACATATACAGAAAACCAAACAGTTATTAATTGACATTATAAAACTGTAATTATATTTAGAAAACTGCATTAATTATTTCATTCGAAAAGCATTTCTCAATTTATTTAAAACAAACGTTTAATTTATAATGTAAAATCAAACATTTAGATTAGTAATTGATTTTATCTTTAATTAATCAATACGTTATGCAGTATAAAAAAAAGTTGGTCAAACTTTTTCAATAGATTCAAAATCATTCATATACGGTAAAGTAATTAAAAAACTAGTTTTTTGTTTGCAACTTGTTTATTCAAATTACATAAGCACTTTTATAATGATTCTATAAAAGCGAGCTTAATTATTGATTAATAACTATTGATATCATTCAATTAATGTTTTTGTGTTTAGTATTGTATACTTTTTATGGTTGAGTTTCGGTGAATTAGAAACGTCAATCAGTTTCTGGCAACAGAATTAGTTTTCTAATTATTGCTTGTTGACTGGCTAGAAATACGAATTAATTTTCTACATTTATAGTAAAATGTGTTTGTTAAGTAAATGTATTGATAAAATGATAATAATCAATTTGTTTATTAGCTTAATGCAGACATGAAAATAATAAAATAAAAGAAAATTGTTATCCAAACAATTATTCTTTTTGTTTACTTGAGTTGAAGCATCAACGTCACCTAATCCAATAATCTAATCTAATTGTCATCCTATTTTATATATACACATTTTGTGTAAATAAATTGTTTTATTGATTTACTGCAAATAATTTGAAAAAAAATTATCACAAATTTAATCAATTTAATGAAAACTAAAAGAATTTCAAGCTTCAATTTGATACTTACAGTTTTAGAATCTAATTTTATAAAATCCAATTTCTTTTCGTTTCAATCAACAACAACAAACTACAACAAAGGCATGAAAGAAAGAATAAAATAAAAAAAAACAATAATGAAATTGTATAATGAAAAATTTAACTTCTTAAAGGAAGAATATTAATGACAAAAAATTGATATTTCTTTGCTGTGGAGCATAAAAGTTTTTGCGAAAAAAAGTTTTAATTCAGACTGTAATTAAGTATTTGAATAAAAAATACTTATTTTGCTAAATAATATTAAAAGGAAGAGAGTTCAAAATGGCATATTTAATATTGTATTAACACGCAACTTTTGGTAAAAGGCGAATATGTTTGCTAATGTAATCGAATTAATTGGATGTGCCGTGACTGAAGCTGCTTGTATGTCCAGAACGTTTATGTTATAGTAAACTCCCTTGCGGCTATCCTATCGTCAGCGAATGCAAATTTTAGAATTGTACAGCAATTACATTAAAATGAGAATAGCTTTCAGCCAAACTAAACCTGGTGATAATAACGTTGTGCGCTTTTTGTTTGCTTGTTTCAGGATCCAAGATTTAATGCGGATATTGATTTGAAGACAGGATATAAAACAAAGTTAATACTTTGTATGCCAATATGCAATTATGAAGGGGATGTGATTGGCGTGGCGCAAATAATTAATAAAACAAACGATTTGAAGGAATTCAGCGAGCATGATGTCGAAATATTTCAACGATATCTTACATTTTGCGGCATTGGCATTCAAAACGCGCAACTATTTGAAGTATCAGTTCTGGAATATCGACGAAATCAGGTTTTTATCTCTCACAATAAATCATTGCTTAAATGTGCAATAAAGCTGTTTTTAATCAATGTGCTATGAGTAAATTCTGTTTTAGATATTGTTAAATCTAGCAAGAGGCATATTTGAGGAGCAAAACAATTTAGAATGTCTCGTCACAAAAATAATGCGTGAAGCGCAAAGTTTATTAAGTTGCGAACGTTGTGCTGTTTACTTATTAGATTTGGATTGTTGTGAAGCGGTAAGTTTTTGATGAATATCTAAAACTGAATATCAATTCTAATATTGGCAATTATAAGTTTTCCTATGATGAGAGAAACAAAAGGGATCGCCCAATTTACACTCAACTTTTAATGTACTTCTAATATTAAGTTAACAATCTTTATTTTTTTTTACGTTTACTACGATATATGAGAAAAGAACATTAAGTGCTTTAGATTTTATTGTTATTTTTAGTTTAGATGGAAGTGCTATTTTTGATTGAATATAGATTGGATTTTTATGATCTAGTTATAAAAAAATTGTACATAAACTTTATATATTCAATCTATACTAAAGAATATAATTCATTAATATAATTAACATCCTGTAGGGTATTAAATGATAAACCCTTTCTACGTTATATTTAATTAATTACCACCTTTTTTGTTAATCAACCTAGCAATTAATTAAATTTTATA
>JAODFZ020030927.1:0-22264 GCA_027574845.2 Deinopsis erosa
TGTAGGTAGTGGGTAAACACTCTTCTTCTTCTCAAAACACTTGTGTGTCTTGTACGCTTCGTTTGCTACGTAACATTTCACGCATTCTATCCTCATTCCCCTCATCGCACCTCAAACTAATTCCACATTTATTCATTATTTCGAATATAATGAGTATAATGGGTTGCCTACCCGAAGACTTATTTTTAAATTGAATTTAATCAATAATTAAATTATGTACTTTATTTTGCACTTGAAAACATTATAATACACTAATAGAATTCTTTCTTACATATCCTTATAATATACGTACGTAAACTTATTATTTTATAACAAATAACATGTTTTTTAAATGGAAATGAAACATTTTTCAGAACACCATCTCTCTCTCATTAGAATGGTGTAAAATGTGACTAGAATATCTAATGAACTAATTTCACCTACAAATTGAATCACATTTTGCGTTCTTCGTCATTATTTAAAATGCAAAACAAAGCATCATAATGGCAAATCCAATACGTTCATACTTATTCATTATCATTGCGGCGAGACCAAACTTAATTGCGGCTTTCAGCACGCGCGGACTCCAAAATATCACAATAAACTTAAGCCATGTGGACGTCTCTCTACGTCTCAACGCAATTCGTGTGTTTTGCATCAGATTCGTGCCCTCTTTATACACATTTAGGCGTTTCGTGTGAATGAAACCATGTTTATCAAAGTAGAAGCCATAGATCGTTCCATTATTGATCATTTTTTTTATTTACTAATAATTTACGCCTACCGCTAATGTTTTAATAACAAGTGACATATCATCACCTAGCTAGAAAAACGAACACAGGACAATTAATTTATTGCTAATTAGATTAGATTTTCTTTTAAATAATAACCTTCTATTGTGCATTTTAAGCTGTCAACTTGCTGTCAGTTAATAAAATAGTAGAAAATGACAATTAGTTAAACCCCTCATGTTACGCCTCTGACCTGAACAAGTTCCACTATTCCTTAATAGATATCGCTAGGATAGTTTCAATTCATTTCTATTCATTTTTTACTTTGAAAAATAATCATTAAATGTATATTATTAAATAAAAGTTAAATTATTCTGAATTATTTAAACAAATAAATCGTTAAATATTAATATAGTTTGTAAATTATTACTGTGAATTTAGATATTAAGCGACATCAATTAGGGAACTGCTATAACACCACCAGCTAAAAGCAGTGGCGCCCTTAAATAAATTTACCTTTTTGTAATAAACTGATTTTATCTATTGATCCATCATTGATATTCGAGTATATACAGCTATAAAATCTTTCGTATCTTTAACCTCTTGAAAATCAAGCAATTTCCACAACGGTTGCTCAAAAGCGGGATGAAAGGGTTCGGGGTCGGTGTGCGTGTAACGCCCCTCACCCGGCCCAATAATAAAAATCAAATTCCCTTGATAATGCTGGACGTAATCAAGAAACGCGGTACGATTATTGAAATAGCAAAAGAGTAGCGCGAAATTCGTTTTAAAAAAATGCGCACCAATGGGAAACTCTGGATAAATGTGCGGAATGAATAAAGGATCACTGTATTTGCTCTCCCACCACTCTCTATTCACCTCAACGCCAAGCACAGTCACATCTAGAACGTACATAATGTTAATATGTTAAAGAAATGAGTAAAAATTACCTAAAAACTGCTTCAAGAACCATTCGAATAAGCCGCATCCGCATCCCAACGAAACCACGCCATCCACATTGAATTTCCCCACGTAATGCTGAATAAATTGCAAATTTTCCACGCTCGGCCAGACCCACAGCAAGCGTCGCGCACTTTCCACATCTGAATTCACATTTAAATCCAAAATTGCTCGCCAATCATTCAATTTATACAAAGCAAGCACTTGATTTATGAAATTATCATCCATTCCTGATTAGAAACTATACAAAACTAAAAACTACATTTGCGTGCGCGTCTATAAATAATTATCCTCATCCTTGATTATGTGTATATATGTATATAGATATATCCTTAACATTGATTTATTTTTAAATCTTTATTTCAGGATGCTGTGTCTTAATGTGTGAATTATATAAATGTTTGCTGATTGAACGAAACTGGCAATGGGGGCATGAGAATAGTAGCTCCTTATCTAAGCCAGGATGCTTTGTTTTTATATGTATTTTGTAGGTGCTGCTTTGTATGCATTGGTAATCGCATTCGGTGCATTTGTAAGGTTTCTCGCCCGAATGGCGTAACTTGTGACGACGCAGCGAATTGTGGTCGGCTGTTGAATACGGACACAAACCACATTTGAATGGTTTCTCGCCTAAAATGAAAATATGTAAGGAATTCAATTATTTATTAATTTAAAAACAGAATTTAAATTGTCTTGATATTTTAGGTATGTGCAATACCTGTGTGTTGTCTAAGATGCATCATAAATCCGCTTCTTGTCGCCCCCTTATATCCGCAAATGTTGCAGAGGAACGGTTTCAGCTTCTTATGAATGCCATCCTTGTGCACCTTCAATTGATGCTTACTGGAAAAGGATTTATTGCACTCCTTGCATAGGAAACTCAACGTTTTCGCCTTCTTATGCGTATCCTTATGATTGCGCAGCTGCTTCAAATTCTTAAACATCTTCTCGCATATATCGCACGCGAAATTCCTCACATCCGTATGAATCAACTTATGCGTGTTGTTCAGCTTACTTAAGCTGTGCGTACGATAGTTGCACTGATCGCAGCAGAACAACTCCATATCGATCTTATGCGAACGCCATAAATGGCCGGCGAGCGATTTCCATACGGCGAACGCCTCATCGCACTCCAAACACTTGAAGATGGTCTCCGAGTGGCAGAGCGTATGATAATTCAACTTCTCCATCTGCTGCATCCGCACCTTGCAATTCATCATTGTGCACTTGAAGAACTTCTTCGTAGCGTCTAAGAATTTAGCTAACGGTTTCTTATCATCGACGTCTTCACAATCTTCTGCCGTTTTCACATTATCTAAGTGCACATTCTCTATGAGAATAGCATCGCTGAACTTCTCCTCGTCTATAGCATCCTCAGCGACGCTAATAAAGCTCGTCGTCGTCCCAGAAACTTGTTTATTCTCATACAGCGTCGCTTTCTTCGTGTGCAACGCAATTTGCACGATCCGAGCCACGTCTGCCTCGTCCGTCACGCAATGATCATACTCCAAGTGCGCCTGCAAGCTCAATTTATGCAGGAATATGTTAGGGCAAGCGGGACACGCCATTTCGTACACTTCGCTCGCTTTCTTCGTCTTATGCACCAAACTAATATGCTCATTAATCTTTCCCTCACTTAAACACATAAACGGACACAAATCGCATATGATATATAAATTCTCGTGCTTTATCTCGACCGTTTGATCGCTTTTTGAGTCATCGTTCGATTCAGACGCTGTTTGTGCTTGTAACGTTGTAAGGATTGAGGTAACATGTTGACCTATCTCCGTAAACGTTTCCTAAAAACACATTTCACATTAATCCTAAACAATTGCATTGAATATACGTACGGATGTTCCTAAATTGTCGAATTGAATCGGTTCCGCTTCCCAAACAATGATTTGTTCATTTTTCTCATTATCCGTCTTCATAATTCCTATATAATTAAACGATAATTCTATTAAACGCTTCGTATATGTGTATACATTATTAATTTGTCTATTATTTGCTTCGTTTATGGTAAAGTTATTGTGCTTTTTATATATTTGAGGTTATGTTTGCTCAGCGACCTATTTACGCGTTATGCAACCCATTTAACATACAGGCATTGCGCATAGTATACCTATTTTTTTTAAATAATTTTTCTAATTATTTATAAATGTTATCTAATCTAAGAATACAGATGCACATTGAGCAAAACATGTTTTTTCTGTCTATAATTTTTCATATATTACTAATTTCTATCCTTGAATATAAGCAAATTAAAAAAGAAATCTTTTTAATGAAAAGAAAGGTCAAAAAGTCGTGAATATAAGAGATAAACAATTGCATCATGATTATAAATGAGATTTTGTGAAAGAATTTTAATTGAAATGTTTACATTCTTTTTTTATATTCAACATTAGAGTGTAAATTTAGATTTTAAATAAACAAAAAACTAAAAATAAGCTGCTAAAGTGAATTGAAGTAGGGCATACTAGACAAATCTATTAATCAAATTGATTTATCTGCATTTTTTAATTTAAAATTGTTTACTACATATTTACAAAAAATAATTATTCAGAAATAACTTTCAAAAACTAAAAGTCATTCTGACAGCTAATTCCCCTACAACTTAAATTAAATGTCAATGTGACAGCTAATTCCCCTATATTCATTAAATTGTATTGTAATAGACGCTGGTTCAAATCCCGCAAAAGTAAAATTTTTGTTTGCATAAATTTGCTAATAAATTCATATCAATACACTAATCATTAATTAAAAAATAAAATTTAAATATCACTATATTTTTCTAGATATTCGCAAAAAAGTGAAATAAAATAAATGCAATTTAAAAAATTACCGCGCGAAAAAATTTTTAGGCAATAAACGCATCCCGCATGAAATATTAATGAAGAACATTCCATGCGAGAGAATCCCCCCAAAATGCACAATAACATCCTATCCGTCTGAGAACCGGTTTCTTCAATTAATTAACATTTTATGAATGTATGTATACACACATAGAAGTTTGATTATACATATTGAGAAATAGTGGGATACAAGTACACTTTTAATAAAAAAAGAAACGGGCACGCAAACAGTTCTCACATGAGCGCACACAACAGACATGGCTACACCACCACCACCACCGCCGTCCTCACAGCAGCAGCAGCAGCAGCAATGTGCTACTACTACTACTACTAATAATAATGAGAAAACAAATGAGAGACAATTTAACGGAATGTCGTGCAGTGAACGCATTAAATATATAAAAACGCTAATCACCGTTGAGCCATTGATCGCTTGCTATCTGATAGCGAGTGTGCTGTGCGAACCGGCATTGTTGAGCCTCAAATTGGAGAAATCGTGTCGGAAGGATGCGGGCTTCAATGATACGGTGTGCAGTGCCATTCTAGGAGGGTTGCACGACGCCTACGAGGAGGAGAACAGCGTCGTCGTGACGCACATCCTAAATATGCAGGCGTGGAACAGCCCCATACAGAATATCGTACCATTAATCATCCTCATGACCTTTCTCGGCTCGTACAGCGACAAGTACAAGATACGCAAACCCTTCATGATCATTCCCATCGTCGGCGAGCTCTTCTCCATCGTGGGCTGTGCGTTGTGCGCGTTTTACATGTACGAGTGGTCGGTGGAGGTCGTAGGCATCGTGCAGTCAGTGATACCCTCATTTTTTGGCGGCCCTCGCGTCCTCATTATGGCCGTCTTCACCTACATAGCGGACGTCAGTTCGTTGGAGATGCGCACCCTTCGTATCGGCATAGTGCAGATTGTCCTTCAGATATGCTCGCCCCTCACGCAAAGCTTCAGCGGCGTCCTATTCCGTGCGATTGGATATTATGGCATCTTTGCGCTTGCTTTTGTTATTGAATTGTGCGCCATTTTCTATGGTGTGTTTTTCATTAAGGATTCCATTCGTCATACGGTTGATGAGACTAGAAATAAAAAACATATTTGTGCAGAGATTTTTGATCCGAAACACATTTCGGATACGTTTAGTGTGCTATTTAAGCGGAAAGTTGGCAATAATCGAAAACATATTGCGATTGTTATGCTAATTGTGCTATTATTAGCGGGAGTTGATGGAGGTAATGAGCAATTATTGCTAATTATCAATAAAATGCATTTTTCTAAACAAATATAAATTTTCTCTAATATTCACAGAAAACTTATAAATTACTAACAATAAGTGCCATTGTGACAACTTAATCCCCTAGATTCATTACCAACTTAAATTCCTCACTTGGTACAACTTTGGCATAACCTTTTTTAACAAAACCAAAAAATTTTAATTTAGTTAATAATTTGTTTGTAATAATATTTTAGGTGAAGGAAGCGTTTTTTTCTATTACGCCGAAACAATGCTTCTGTGGACGTATGTGACATTTTCATTTTTCTCAACATTCAATACAGTCATCCATCTAATAGGTAATTAATTAAACAACAAATTACATATGTACATACAAAATGTGATTGCGTTTGTGTTTTTTAGGAACAACAATTGGCATTTCATTGTTCACTTATTTCAAAGTCAGCGACTATGTGATTCTAATCATCACATTCATCAATAAAATCATTGCGAATATTGTATTCACTTGCGCCAATAGTACATTAGTTATGTATATAGGTTCGGCTGTCAGTTTATTTTATGGAATATGGTCGATTGCGTTCCGTTCAATAGCGACAAAAGTCGTCTCGGCGGACGATTTAGGAAAAGCCCAATCGCTGTTTGTTGCATGTGAGGCAATCGGTCCGGCAGTCACCTCACCAATTTACAACATTTTATATAAACAAACAATCAGCACGCTGCCCAGCGTCTTCTTCCTTCTTAGCATTGCAATTATCCTTATCGGCATCGTACTGGTGATGTAAGTCTAACCTATAATTTGACTATGTATGACATAATTATAACCTCAATTATATTGTAGATGGATTTATAAATCGGATAGGGATGAAAAAACATTGGAGGGTAAAGAAAATCCGAGTTGCACCGGCTATGAAGACGTCTATGGTAAAGACGCCTATGAAATCACTCATATTTAATTTAGATTAATTAAAAAATGGCTCAGTAATTGTATATAATTATTAGAATAGTAATTTTTCATATTAAAAGTTGTATAAACTGATTTATCTGTCATATTTAAGGTTATGCCATATTGTAAATGTAAGTTGGTAATGATGAATCTAGGGTATTTAAATGTCACAATGACACATAGCAATTTCAATTGGTAACAATTTAAAAGTAAACTTTTTGCGAATATCTCGAAAAATATGAGAGATATTTACTTCTGTTTTGAAATGAATAAGATTAATGAGATTTGAATCAACGTCTGCCATATTCATCCACAAACATAATTTAAGTTTGTACTTAATCTAGGGAATTAAGCTGTCAGAATTACACGTAGTGTCAATTAGTAAGAAAAGTAGGAAATTTAGCTGTCATTTTCTACTAATTGTAAATCAAAAAAATATTTTTAATCTGTGTAAATATAAGATTACTATTTTCATATTTAATTTGTACATAAAATCACTGTATTTACATATCTAATAAATATACTGTATGTAATATTTAAAAAAAAATTAATAAAAAACAATCAAACTAATTATGAGAGAATGAAGCGCGCAAATTATTCAACTGTTAATCTAATAATTGCGTAACAAATAAAATTATGTATAATTTGGAGTAGGAAAAGGAAAGGACATAAATAGAGACACGAAACGCATTCAGTTATGCCGCGTGCAGCACATGTGTTAAAACAAGTACATAGTGAATTATTATGAATTGGAAGCAAATGACATGCGATGAACGTTTAAGTATCCTAAAGAATCGCATCACCTTAGAACCGATAATCGCGTGCTATTATATCGCCCGATTGCTATACGAACCAGCTATCAATCAATTAGAGTTGGAGGTGGCGTGTCGCAAAGATGCCGGCTTCAATGATACGGTGTGCACTGCAATTCTATCAGACAATCATGAATCGGTCGAGCGGGAGAATCAAATCGTACAAACGTACAACGTGCATATGCAATCGTGGACGCAAGCAATACGTTGCACCATTCCCATGCTGTACCTGATTACGTTTATAGGGACGTTTAGTGATCGCTACAAGATACGCAAACCATTCCTCCTCCTACCCCTATGCGGGGAAGTGATTGGGGTGCTTGGTTGTATGATAAACGTGCACTATAAGCGTGAATGGTCGATTAACGCCTTGGGGTCGCTGCAAGCGATCGTCCCTTCACTCTTCGGCGGCTTAACAGTTCTTGTAATGGCCGAATTTAGCTACATCAGCGATATCACCACGTTGGAAACGCGCACTATGCGTATTGGCGTTATACACGTGATTCAGTACAGCTGTGATCCGATAGTGCAAAGCTTCTCAGGCATTCTCTTCAAGCTGTACGGATACTATGCGAATTTATCTATCGCTTTAATTGTCTTATTAATAGGGTTGAGTTATGGATATGTACGTATAAAGGATACGCGTCGCGACGCTTCGCAGAGCATTGAATGGGGCGCCGCGTGCGATTCGAAGAATATCACCGATGCGTTTCGTATCTTCAATAATCCGCATTATAGTCGCTTGCATGTGATTAGTGTGATGCTCGTTTATTGCACCTACTTTGGAATTCAATCAGGTAGGTTAATAGAGAAAATTTTATTTTTAGTACCTATTTACAATTTATACAAGTTTTTCATTAAAAAATTGTATAAATTGATTTTCAACTTTACCTTACAATTAGATAAACACATTTTCGCGAATATCTATGTAGAAAAATAAAAAAATAATGAATAATTATAGATTGTTGTTTAGTTTAGGTGAAGGAAGTATTATGTTTCTGTATACGCAGGAGGTGTTGCAATGGACGGCTGTTAATTTCGCCTATTTTGATGCATTCCGAGGGGCAATTCGTCTTATTGGTAATTTATTATATGTACTCCCAAATCAAATTCACCTCCCTCCCTTTACGAAATAATCTGTTTTGTAGGTTCATTTACGCTAATACTATTATTTGTTAATTATTTGAAATTGAGTGATTATTTGATTATAATTATTGCTCTGATTGATAAAAGTGTGGGAAGCGTTGTCTATTCATTCGCCACCAATTCAACTATTTTATACGCAGGTAATGTGTGCACTTTTAAAGAAATCATTTTGAAAAAAATGTAAATGTATTGATTGTTTTTAGGTGCATTCGTTTGTTTTGTTAATGAAATCGGATGCATTGCAATAAGTGCATTAGCAACTAAAGTGGTAGCATCGGACGATGTAGGGAAGGCGCAATCGCTATTTGCGATTTGTGAGGCGTTTGGTGGCGCACTAGCAAACCCATTCTACAATACAATTGTTTATAATAATACGATTAATGTGATGCCGGGCGCATTCTTTCTAGTCAGCGCATTTCTCCTATTTCTATGCACTTTAATTATGCTGTAAGTAACATTATAATTTATATAAAATTAAAAAAAAAAAAAAAAAGAGTTTTTTAGGTGGCTGTATAAATCATATATAAAAAAAATTAACAACACTACAAACGAACATGTTAAAGAAATTGAAGATAATAATACGTCACTACCAATAACACTAAATTAATGTTATTTTTATATCAAATCGCATAGATTTTTTAATAAAATACTAAATTTCCCGCATTAAAATCGCTTAATTAATATTAGTAAATAATCTGACAGCTAAATCCCCTAGATTTATTACCAACTTAATATCCATTTCCATTTGACCGATAATTTCATATTAAATATGATTTTAATTGTTAATTACACAAAATTAATGTGAAAATTGTAAATTCCCATCAATGTAACATAGAATTTGATAATATAGGATATCTTTCAATTTCTATACAATTATTACGAACTCAAATTTAGAGATTTCTAACTAGATTTAAATAATTGACATATAAAATAACTATAACACGTTCACCAACTTAAAAAATATTAGCAAACTAAGTATACAAAATTTAAAAAAGTTTTTTGTAAAGATAATTAAATCGCGTAGGAATATTTTTCTATAAAATTAAATGCGACGAGACGGTTCTGTTTATCTAACACGTGAACGTGCAACGATTACATAATTAGTTTAATAATAATCTGTCGTCAACAAAATTCTAACCAACTTTACACATTCGGTAGATAAGAATGAATCTAATTGAACGTTTAATATGTATAAAAAGTGCAACAACCATCGAACCGCTATTGATAGGCTACGCAATCGGACGTCACATCTACGAGCCGGCAATAAATCAGCTCGAATTAGAGGTGGCGTGTCGCATGGACGCGCACTACAACGATACAATATGCGAGGGGATATTACGCTCAGACGATGCATACAATGCGGAGAACTACATTGTGCAAACGTACGTGCTACAAATGCAAGCATGGACACAATCCCTACGCTCACTCATCCCAATTCTATATCTGCTCGTATTTATTGGCGCGTTTAGCGATAAATACGGTATAAGAAAACCATTTCTACTCTTACCCGTCTTCGGCGAATTGATGGGCATCTTAGGCAGCTCGCTGAACGTTTATTTCATGAGAAAATGGTCGATTCACCTGCTAGGCTTCATGCAGGCAGTCGTACCATCCTTATTCGGCGGCTTGAACGTCATCGTCATGGCGCAATTCACCTATCTAGCTGATATCACAACCTTGGAGACGCGCACCTTCCGCATCGCCCTCATCCAAGTGATCCAAACCATTTGCAATCCCTTCGTGAAGACGCTATCTGCAATTTTATTCAAGCATTATCAATATTCAGGCAATTTATCGATCGCTTTTCTCATACTATTAATCGCTTTCTTATATGGTTACCTTTACATACAAGACGCGCATAATACGAAGAAAAATGCGAGAGATAAACTATTTGGGGACATTTTTACAACAAAAAACGTCCTAGAAACGTGCACCCTATTAACAAAACAAAGTATTCACAAAAAAAGTTTATTTCTGGTGATGGTAGTGATGTTTATGTTCTTTGGGGTTGAAGCTGGAGAATATAGCGTCACTTTTCTCTACACCCAGCTGATTTTGCATTGGACTGCTGTCGATTTCGCTTACTACGAGTCCTTCCTCAGCTTAATGGATATTGGTAATGTGACAAACACGAATTCTTAACACACAATTTCATATTCCTCTCATAGTTTGTGCTCTATTTACCATCCTCTTGGTGCGTTTTATCAAATTAAGTGACTACGTGATTATTATGATTGGTTTGGCTGATAAAGTACTCGCAAATGTTTTATTTACCTTCGCTAAGCGCTCCATTTTAATGTATTTAGGTAAATACACTGATTTCCTCTTCGATTCGTGTACTAATCGCTCTGTTTTAGGTGGATTTTGTGGTTTCTTACTACCAATAGTTCCCATGGCCTTGAATTCATTAGCGACTAAAGTGGTACCGCATCAGGACGTGGGGAAAGCTCAATCCATCTTCGCAGCGTGTGAAGCGTTCGGTACGGCAACCGCTTTTCCCTTTTACAACACGCTGATTTACAAAAATACGGTGCACATCTTTCCAGGCGCTTTCTACGCCATCGGCGCTTTATTTCTATGCACATCTATAATTCTAATATAGTAAGTGGAAATTTATTAACAAATATTACGTAAAAAATTACCTTTACGTTGTTATTTTCCTTGAATTTCGTTGAAGAGATTTCACTTTGATAAACAACAAGATGGAGGCATAAACGAATTTCGTGTTTTTTTCAGCGACTTGTATAAAACGAAAATTCGTGCAGATAAAGTTGGCCCAGAAGAATTGGAATTGAATGCCATCAGCCAATCAGAACGCTCCATTACAACACGTCATTTTCCATGAAAAACTTTCGCGCATTTTACGCTCTAAAACACATAATTACATAAATTGTTGATAATATAACGTTTTCTTACCTTATATGCATTAAAATGAACTGAATTTCTTTATATTTTTCACATTTTTTTACTTCACATTTGTTTGAGATTTGCAATAAAGCTTAATGTTGGTAGCACTTACAAATCTAGTACAATTTCAAGGTTGGTACGCTTTAATTATGTAAATTGTATATAATTTAATGATTTTTTACCTTCTATGCATTAAAATGAATTGATTTCTTTATATTTGCAACACATTTTTAAACTATATGTATTTGTTTAATAACAATTATTGTATGGTTGGTGGTACTGATAAATTGTTTAGTTTTTCGTAGGTTGGTATTGGTGCGCATTGAAGGCGATGCGTTGTCGCGGCGGCGAGTGATGTGAAGTTGAAGTGAAAAAATGGCACGAAGGGACATTTATTTAAAATTGACTGTATTTCTAATTTATTTACACAATTATGTAAATACAAATTTAGTGCATAGAAAGTTTGAATATAAGTATTCCTTTAAGCCACCGTATCTAGCGCAAAAGGACGGTTCGGTGCCGTTTTGGGAATACGGCGGCAGTAAGTATTTGTACACGTAGGATAGTTTTTCATACAAGTTACGACTATTACGT
The DNA here is from genome assembly GCA_027574845.2 of Deinopsis erosa. Classification (NCBI taxonomy): domain Eukaryota; kingdom Metazoa; phylum Arthropoda; class Insecta; order Coleoptera; family Staphylinidae; genus Deinopsis; species Deinopsis erosa. Next base: position 12,169 of record JAODFZ020030927.1, read on the forward strand.
AATAGCTACCTCTCTCTCCAACACACCACTTTCTAATATTAATAGTTGTAGACGTATGTCCGCAAATATGCTCATCATTTGACACGTCCTAACCATAAAAACAGATGCTGAATGATGTTTTTCAAAAAATATTAATAAATTATGTAATATTTCCACAGAAAATTCATATTATAATTTATTAGTTAGTTATAGAATCTAATTTATTTCATTTTAGATGCAATTGCAAGCTCGGAGAATGTAAGAATCGCTCCTTCGCTGCAAAGCCAGAAAGGCGCAATTTGGACGAAGAATCCTGTGAATTTCGATAATTGGGATATTGAGATATCGTTCAGGATCACAGGACGTGGCCGTATTGGAGCTGATGGCTTGGTAAAAGATATAAATATTCAATAAATTAGTGTTATAAAGAGAGAATTTTAGGCGTTTTGGTATACGCAAACGAAAGGCGCTTACGATGGTACGGTTTTCGGATCGTCTGATAAATGGGTCGGCCTAGGACTTTTCTTCGATTCCTTTGATAATGATAACAAGCACAATAATCCCTATATTATGGCCATGTTGAATGATGGCACCAAAGAATTCGATCATCAAAAGTAAGCGTTAGAGAAAATCAAATTTTGTTTATGCAGCCATTTTTTGCTGTTGTTGTAATCGTCATAAAACAAAATTTATTTATTCCACCATTTTCTTGTTGTTTGCAGTGATGGCACCACACAATTGCTGACGGGTTGTTTAAGAGATTTCCGTAACAAACCGTATCCAACGAAGGCGCGCATTGAATATTACAATAATGTGTTGACGGTGCTCTTCCAAAATGGTATGACGAACAGCGAGCAGGATTACGAGATGTGCTTCAGGGCGGAGAACATTTTCCTCCCTAAGAACGGTTATTTTGGTGTTTCTGCGGCTACCGGTGGTCTAGCTGACGATCACGACGTCATTCATTTCCTCACCAACAGTTTGCATTCGATGGAGCAGCAACCACCGACCGCTACCCAGCAAGGTGACGATTTCCAGAAAATCAATCAGGAGTATGCGGAGTATCAGAAGAAGTTGGATCAGCAGAAGGAGGACTATCGTAAGGAGCATCCGAATCAGGTGAAGGAGCCAGAGATGGAAGATTGGTTCGAGTCGGATAATCAAAGGGAGTTGAGGCAAATATTTCAGGGACAATCGCAAATGTTTGATGCGCTGCGCGAGTTGCATAAGAAATTGGATGAGGTGATTGGCAGACAGGAACGTACCTTAAGTTTAGTCTCGCAAGTTGGTGCGCCTGTTCCGCATACAGGAGGACAAGGTGCACCTCCTCCTCCTCCTTCAGGACAACAGCAAGGCGGCGCTGGCGGCTATGTGGACACAATTAGGCGGCATGAAGTCGACGCCGTCTTTCATAATCATCAGCAAATCCTATCGGCTACCTCTGAGCTGCGACAGTTCGTGTTGGAATTGAAATCGCGTACCGATACCATCATCAATAATCAGGCGAAAGCGCCCACCGCTCAGGTGCAATCGTTAGGCTATGATACGCAATCGTTGATTTCGGAAATGCGTGACGGCTTGAATCAGGTGAAGCAGAATTATGCACAGGTTGCGCATAAACTGAACGAGAAACCAAATTGTCCAACAGCTTCCGGCCTCTCAACGACAGTATTTCTTCTAACGATCGTTCTACATTTGATTATTATTTTGGGTTACAACATTTACAGGTAACTATTTTTATTTATTTCGCTACTCATTTTAATAATTAAACCTAAAAATTAATTAATTAGTCATAAATATATTATCTATATAATCTAGACAACTATGTAAATTCTGAAGGCAAAGCGGCATTGCGAAAATTTTTACTCCAATAATATTTAGAACATGAATAGGGTTTGAATCCCTGTAAAGGGATTTCTAAATTTTTCTCTTAATAAATTGTACAAACATACAACTAATAAGTTGAATTAAAAAATTTCATTTGTTTCAAGAGATATACGCGAATATGTGAGAATTAATTCAGTTTTTTTATGAATATCTCAGTAAATATAAGCGATAAAAATTACTTTTTTTACATTTCCGTAATATACGAAGCTAGTTGTCTAATTATGTGTATACTAATTGTAATTGGATATTGTGGAATATCCAAGCAGCAAACACCTAAAAGAAAAACATGATAATGACATTGTGAATTAAATTAATAAAAACTTACTTTCTTTCTTTCAGAGACAATAAAGAGAGTCAGGCAAAGAAGTTCTATTAGAAAAAAAAACAGCGACCTTTGAAGAGTAGTGAAGTTAAATGGAAATTTGGTTGTTTCTTCTTGTATTGTGTCCCCGTTCTTTCTATACATAGATACATATAACTCAATTTTAATTACAATTGTAAGTCTTCCTCTCTTCCCTATTTAAGTTTTACACATTTGTTAATTTGTAATAAACATAAAAGACATAATTTCACGTTTTTATTAACAACATTAGTAGTACAAATGTGATTTAATATATGTAGATGTGTGTATGTGTGTGAGTGAGTTGCGTGTAGATTGTTTTCAAAAGAAAAAAATATGTTTTTTATGTACTCATTACGTAATAGGCAGCAGCAGCAGCGCAAAATCAATTAGAAACCGAAAATTCATTCATACACGACAAATAACTGCAAAAAAGAAAATTAAATTTACTATCAAATAAGAAATCTTTTCTCGTCTTTTTTAGCCAAGAAGGAAATGTTGCATTTTCTGGACTATGAATAGATAGATAGCAATTGTTTTTCAATGGACTAGTTTACAATATAAATATTTTCTTCATGTGATTAAATACATATTAACAATATCTATTTATATAAATATATCGGGCAATAATTTATAGTTTTTTTTCATTTTTTTCTTCTTTTTGTACATATTCATTAATTTAAATTAATATAAAAAACAAATTATTCAAACTATTTTTTTATGATAATATATAAATTATTTTTTCTATATAGTAAATGCGCTTATATATCTTAATTGAATGATTAAATAACAAATGGTTAAAGAGATAATAAATTACTGTATATATTTTTTTACTTTCTGTTTCGTTAGAGCATCATTTTGATGATATCAAAAAAAAAAGAAGATGCTTATAAATTATTTCAAAATATTATTCCTTTTAATGAATCTTTTTTTTTTCGTTTTTTTTTATAAAATAATTTTCTAACATCTTATATATATACAGGGTGCTCTGGATTTTTTTTATAGTTATAAAAACGGTTCTCTTTTTGTTTTGTTTTTTGTGTGTTAAAATATAAGCGAGCGTGGTTTCAGCCCATTTCTATTGTTGAGAAAATTGTGCGCTTTCTCCGTTAGCTCTAATTGGTCTTTGGTACGACCGAAAGCGACCATCGTCCACATTACATCCAACTGCAACACAAACAACAAAAACACAATTAATCATCATTTACACATACATATTCATATTCATATTGAGCAGCAATTAGATTTTTTTTTCTTTTATATACATAAAATAAGTAGAGAGACATTTACAAGAAACCGAAAACCTAAATTTTTTTATTAATATACACAGTGCGTCCCAACTAAAATGACATTTTTATGGAAAATAACCTCTCAGGCGGGTATCCAAATCGGATACCTTCTATAGAGGCTATTTTTGTGATGTGTATGAAAAAAATCATTTTAATTGTGATTTCACTGGTTATATGTGAATAATTAGACAAAAAAAAACAAAACAAAAACTGGTTAGTGTGTAAGGGGGGGTTGGCGAGGGGGGGGTTTGGACCGACCGTGTGTATTTGTTTGTGTGCGGGGGGGACTGCTCACCTTCGGTTTAGGTTTGTGATCGGAGTCCGTGAATGTAATGCGTTTGACGGCAGCACTGCGTAGTAGACCATTGACTCGGGATGGGGCACTGGTGGTGGTGGTAGAGGGCACGAACTGCCGGGATAATAAAGGACAGAAGCTACAATACCACCCAACAGACAGACAGACATACATACATACACAAAATACCCCAACAAGCCCTACCTAATGCACATTATAAATAACAGCAGAGAGAGAGTAACAAATCTGCTATTATCGTTATATGCTTTTGTTTACTTATTTCTCTTTTTTATTAAATTAAGAGCACCATGTGTTCTCTCGCGCGCGCAACATAGCCTAATATCAACTAATAAATAATGAAAAATAGATAGACAGAAGGAGAGAGAGAGAGAGAGAGAGAGAGAAGAAATCAAAAATATATATTAATTAATTAATAATCAAAAAAAGAAAGTGCAAAAAAAAAAGATAAATTATATATAAATTATATAACAAATTATTTAAGAACTAATTTTTGGTAACGCATATTTCTTTCTTAATATAAAATGCGCGTATGCTATGCATTTCTTTTTTTAACAAAACAACAATACAAATAATAACAAATGAAAGATACACGAGACAAAGAGAAAGAGATAAAGAGAGAAACATGCAAATTGAAATCGCGTCTAAATATAAATACCTAATAACAATATACAATAATAATTAAAAAAAGTGAATATATACTTGCGGTTTCATTTGTTTTATATATAAAACGTGTAGTAGTAGTGGGTTTGTGTGTGTGTGAATGAAGGTGAAGTGAGAGTCTATGCAGGGAGGTGGGGGCAAAGGGGGGTGGTAGGGAATCGAAAAAACTAAGGGGATTTCATTAAACTAGACTAGAATATAGTAAAATTAGTCAACTGTTATTTTTCAAATTTTTTAAAATAATTCAATTTTTCAAAAAAATTATTAAGAAAAAATTCAATTTTCAAAAAAAATAATAAAAAAAATTTAATTGCAGCGGGAAAGTGCAAATATTAGAGACCAGAATTAATTAAAACAAAAAACAATTTTTTCAAGTATATAAAAAGTTAGAAAGAGAGAGAAAAACATGCAATTAATAAATAAATGTTTTAAAATTGTCAAACAATTCATTAAATGTTTTTTGTTTTAAATTATTTATATGTATATACAAAACAAAAGAGGAAAGAGTGTAAATAAATAAAGAGAGAGAGATAGAGATATGTACATGCTTAATAATGTAAATTAAAAAAAAAAAAAGGATTTTGAACGGAAACATTATTCAGGTGTTATTTTTGATGGTGGTGTTAATTTCATTTCATTGTTTTTTTTTTGCAAGGCTTAGTGTGGTAAAATATGATCTCCAAAATTAAACCATCCCTGTACCTTCGATGTAGACGTTTGCGTGAAATCCATCAGTCCGACGCCTAGTAGCTCTTTGGCTATGGAGTTTGGCGATGAAAATAGCATTGATGCATCCTCACCTAATGATTTACTCTACAAACAAATGCAATTAATTAAGCGATTCCTTCTTTTTCTTTTTTGAAATGAATTAATTTTAATACATATGTATGTAGGTAATAGGAAACACTTACCGGCGTCTCAATGAGAAAGGACATATCTGTGGTGGAGCTGGCATGTGATGAACCATTCGACCATGTGGGCGCTAACGCTTTACGCACTTTTTTACTAGGCAGAATGTTCTCCTTATCAGCCGTCAATGGTTTTCGCTTATTTGTCATATAACAACCGCTGTCATTCTAAAATACAAAAGAAATTCCATTCATACACATAGTCTAACTTATTTTTTTTATTGCAATTTGTAATAAGCGTATTGTTTGTTTTAATTAACTTTATATTTTCTATGATTTCTGAGTCATTCTGACTAAATTCTGCCTAAAATCAATTTTTTCAAATGCAATTGTATATATTCGTTATGCGCATACGATAGCCATTTGTTTAGCGATTAATTTGATACCATAATTATCTATATTCTATCAACAATTAATTAATTAAATGTTAAAAATAAAACGTGTCTTTTGTTAACTTTTGGTAATTTAGGCTCCGCCTTCAGGCTTCACTCGTTTACATTTAGGCATCTAGCTAATATAGAAGATATATCTATGGAAATACGGCGACGAAACAATAAATATTATAATCAAAGATTGCTTTGGATGTAAACAACGCGTTTTTTGGTTTGCTAGCAAATTCTAATCTACTAATTATAAAATTAACATATTTTTAATAATATGTATGTATGTACAAATTGCAAATGCAATTCTTTCTTAAATTGTTTTCTCTATGTATGTAAGTAATTATTGTATTATGTATATATTATAATATTAATAAAATTTTACCGTTTTTTAGAGGAGAATTTGTTTTGGTAGCTTACGTTTAACATTAAACTGGAATCAGTCTCATAATTATCTTGATCCTTTTGCATAATTTCGGTGATGTCCTCGAGGCGGGTTGGCGTGCCCGGCAAATTCTTAATCGGCCCCGATTTCTTCTCCAAGTCAGCGAGCGCCTTCTTGAACGGTGTCGGTGTGCGCGGCGTGTCGTTAGAGGCACGTTGCGATTTACTAGGCGTCGTTGTGCCATCGGACGTTGAAGGTCTCGAATCCGTTTTAATGGATAAGCCATTTGGAGTGGTTAACGGACTATAATCACTATCCTGCAACGATAATGAATGTAAAAAAATTCAATTTTTCTACATAATTGTACAATTTGTTTTCTTCACTTACAGGTCTCGGCCTAGTTTTCGTTGGCGTTGTGGTGAAGGTGCTCTTATGACCAAGTGGCGTTGAGGCTAAGGTGACATCGAATGCAAGATTCGGACTGTTGAGGAATTGCGTTGGACTGAAGAGCAGCTCCTTGGAGGGGGTGGTGGAGAGGCAACGCGACGGCGTCTCCAACTTACTATTAAACACATCATCCATTGTCATACTGAAATCGGGCATCATATTCGACTCATTGATGCCGCTATCGTTCTCAGTTTGTTTGCGTGTACGCGACGCCGACGATATCGTCGTCATCGTCGTCGTCCCCGTCACAACCGCCCCACCACCCGACTTACGCAATATGGAGGGGGTGGGAGCGCGTTGCATATTCACAGTGCTCGAAACAGGTACAAGTGTATTCAGTTTATTATATTCGGAAGGGCGAATGCGCGTCCTTATAAAGATGCGATTATATTCACTACCCTTCAATGGACTCACACCCGGCGATGTATAGAAATCCAACGACGATTGTTGTTGCTGTTGATTTGTTGTGGTTGTAGTCGCTGCAGAGACAGCGGCGGCGGCGGCGGCAGTAGCTTCATGGAAGCGAAAATGTGCGTTCTCCATTTGAGAGGTTGGAGGTGGCGGCTGTGGGGAATGTTGCGAACTGTATAGCATTTGTGTGGGTGTAAGGGGTGATGGACTTGGAGTGGCCGCCGTCATATTCGATGATTGACTGCTACCCTGATCATAGAACTCAATCCAATCCTAAAAAAATTGCAAAAAAAATTTAAACTTCTGATTATTACAAACAAAAATATTATTAGCGTAATTAGTGTAATCGAATAGAAATGAATATTTTAGACAACGTTTCGTCGTTTTTTCAAGTGAAAATATGCAATTTTAGTTTTTCTAACCTATAAATTTAATTATCAGCAATTTTAATCACTGTTCTAAAATGCTTTTATTTCAGCAAGAATAAAATGATAGTAGGCTTAAGTAATTGCAAAATGTTGCCAATATGAGAATAGGAAATAATTTCTGGCTTAATTAATTGATTAATTTGTGGTTTATATTAATTAATTAATTATTTTAATTCAATGTTTAAATTGGAATATAATATAAAATGATTTATTTTAGTGTGTGCGCGCGAGTGTGGAAATGTATGTAAACATAATGATAAATTCTAACTATAATTCTTCTTTTCTGTCATTTCTGACATATCATATCATGTCCTACTACGACTACTTTTATTTTTTTTAAATAATAATTCACCTCTTGGTAGGAGTTTAACGTCTCCTGCTTAAGACATTGATTCTCCAATGGCATTTCCATCATCACCTGTCGTTGGTGTTGCTGCTGCTGGTGATAACGTGATGACGCCGTCGTCGTCGTCTCATTTGTCGTTTTAGCAGCAGCGCCACCTTTACGCACTCGACTCCTCTTATTATTCTCAACGCCGTTTTGATCACGATTCTCCGCCTCGTATTTCCTTCGCATCGTCGAATTCCAATGATTCTTAATCGCATTATCCGTCCTACAAACACAAACAAACAAATTAATCAAGTAATGTGTCAAAAAAAAAGGATGAATCTAACGTCAAAAAATTGAATAAATGTCAATTGAATTGAATTTTAAAAAAATGAGAGAGAGAGAGAGAGTGAGAAACAATTGAATTGAAAGTACCTTCCAGGTAGTAGTTTAGCAATTTTCGCCCATTGATTGCCCAACTCCTTGTGCGCCCTATAAATAATATCGTCCTCCTGTTCCGTCCACGCCGACTTTTTAATATTCGGATTCAGATGATTGTGCCATCGCTCCCTACACTGTTTCCCAATCCTCCCCCGCAAATTTCGCGCAATCAACGTCCACTTCTTTGGTCCATACTTTTTCACTAATTCTATCACCTTCTCATCCTCCTATAAAAAACAATTACATTCATTAATAGAAGAGGAGGAGGAGGGGAGGGAAAAAAGAAACACGCCATCTGTGTTAATTTATGTGCAGCATATGGTTAAGTCACGCAGGCTGTGCGTTTTTTTTACCTGTCACTTATTCCCCCATAAGGCACTCACTTGATGCGCTTAAGTGCACACACATTCACATAGGTGACTTGATTCCAGTCATTTGATAGCTTTTTTTTTCGTATATGTAATTTCGGTTCCATTGCGTAATTTTTGTGTGAAATAAATGTATATGTGTGTGTGTGTGTGTGCTACATACATATCATATTTATTCTACTCATTACGTCAATATTTATTTTTTTCTTATTCAATATGTAAGATAAGATGCAAAAAAAACTAATAAACTTAATAAAATGCAATGTTGTTGATATTTAAAAAAAAATTGATATTGATAATTTATTATATTAATAAATATGTATTATCAAAATAAAATTTATGTAAGATTTTAATTAATTAATGTAATTAGATAATTCATTAATTCAAAACTGTCAAATTGACATTTGTGCATTTACAACATAATAGCGCCATCTACATGTTCAATGGGGACATTCATTCTTTTACAGATAGTGTCACTTTGACATTTTGCATAAAATTTGCAAAATATTTTCATGGCTGACTAAATTTTAATATTTCATGTATTTTTGAATTGTCATTCTTTCATGGCAATCTATGAAAATTAGTTTTTTAATGAAATTTGTGAAATGTTACTTTTTTGACACGTTACGTTATGATGTGTTTGTTTTAATTAATTTATATAGAAATTCCTCTCAATTACGTCTTCCTGTGATGACTCAAACAAAAACAAATACAATCGCACAACAAACATTTGCTTATTATTACATAAAATGAGCAACAGAGCGCACACATTGCTTACAACAGCATCATCATCATCATCATCATGTAACGGATAATTTTTTGGAATATATGATTGAAGAAGAAGAAGAACCTGATTCATTCATTCATTCAATAGCTGACGTCTCCTCTCTTCTCCCAATTAACAAAGAGCACAACACAAGCTATAAAACTAGAAAATTATTTTCATCATCATATTTTTTTGAGTTGAACGTTCGTGTAATACGAGTCCTCTCCATCCATATGTGTGTGTATTTTATCTATTACTACAACAAACACCTGTCTATTTAAATAAATGAATAACGAGTTTCTTAATTGTATCAATTCACAAATACATAGACTATTTTACATAGAGAAGAAAAAGGGTGAATAACTTTTTATTTAATGAAACGAAATAATTTTTTTCAGTTCTTTAGATAGCCATGAAATGTTAAATGTCAATTTGACGAACATAACCTTAAATCTTTTTAATCAAGTGTCAAATGTGACAGCTGAAATATTTAAATTTCCCGCTCATTATGACATTTCAATTTGTCCATTTGTGATATTACCAATCTAAGAAAGAATAAATTACTAAAAATATATTTAATTAAAATTTTTTAAGAGCATTGGGTGCATTCAGGTAAACTCAGCGTTGCAGCGCTTTATGTCATTGCACCGAATTTTGCTGCAGCGTTTTATTTTTTACCTGAATGCACATTTTAAGTCAGTGCTACCAACGTTGTAATAAAATTACGAATTTAATTTAATAATATCCCACTTAATGTAATAAA
>JAODFZ020030946.1:0-10992 GCA_027574845.2 Deinopsis erosa
GACCTGTTTTCACATATCAGTTTGAATTAGTGCATAAAAATTACATGTAATTAATTAGTTAAAAGTCAGGATGGATTTTTCCCAAATGACTATAAAAAAGAAAAGATTTTAATTCGCATCGTATGTAATATTAAATTGGAATGTACGATGATTATTAATACAGACAAACTTCAAATCGTCAAGAGGCACTGAAAATCGAGTTACGGAAAAAATGCATACGATTTTAATATAAATCTGAAAATATTTGATGTATAGCTTCTAATTTTACATAATGATTCCATTTCTTAAAATGATTTGCATTAGAAAGTTTGCGGGCATCTTTCATATCATTGATGACAAATTGCTAGTTTATGCTACCAAAACTTACCTTTCTTTACAATAACATCTATGTATGTATATTATATACCTGCTGCATATATTTAAATAAAAATCATTACTCAAAATATTAATAATATTATTTTAGATTTAAATATTACAACCAAAACATATAAACACAAAACTAATTTAACATTTGTTTTGTTTATCTAAACTACTCTGGAATAGAATCATGTTTTTTAAATATTAAATTAAATTATTTTGTTATGCAACTTACAATTTTTATCGTTCCCCAGAAATACATATTCTGCCTTTTTTTATCATATTTAAATATTGTGAAAATATTTTCTAATAGTTCTTTAATTGTGTTGAATAAGCTCATTTTTCTGCAAACACATCTGACAGCATTAAAAAATTTTATTGACAGTTGAATAAATTATAGATAATTTTAAATAGATAATAAATGAATTTGCTTTGTGTGAACTTGTTATAGAGTATCATATCAGAGTCTAAACAAATAAAAAGCTTGAATGCAAAAAAATGCCTTTTTAATTAATTAAATTAGATGTGAACTCATGTGTGTAATGAATTTGCATTTTCAATTAAAAAAATGATCTCGGATTTGCTTACGCACAATTGATTTTTCTTAATTGATTTATTAAAATTTATTAGTGAATTTATTCACCACAAAAAAAAGAGGAGCAAATTTTATTATACATTGCAATTATTTGCGTCCAATTTACATAGAATGCAGATTATTTTTTATAATTTTTAATTATGAATGCTTTTAACGATTTTATTATTTATATTTATATTGTGGCAAGATAAACATTTGAAACACATAAAAAAATGAAGAGTGCAAAGCACTGGCTTACTATACAAATATAAAACTTGCTGCAATAATATTTCGGAATTTTTAACACGACGGTGTCTAGAGGACATTTACAAAGTCACCTTTTTCCCTGTCTGTATAACAAAATCCCACCTCCTAAATGAATCGATAATTACAATACCTCAATGAATCACATGCACACAAAAATTATGATTTAAATTAGACCCCTCCAACAAAAATTAACGTTAATTATCGAAAAAAAAATTATAAATACACTTTAATCAGACATAGGCTACTACGCAAGTTCGTAGCACATGAAATTATTCAATTGTTATTATTTAAAAATTTGCCCAATTACGTTGCGTTTTGCAAAAAATGTTGTCGTAGGTCATAGATGTCTAGTCACGACTAGGGCAAAAATAAACTCAACCTTGAATGAAAGTGACCGCTGATATGTCTGTGATGTATGTGCATGTGGGGAGGGGGGCACCCAAAAAGGTGCGAATTTTTTTTTGATAAAAAACTCCCACTTGCATATTAAACAAATGCAGATTAAAACAAAAAGGTTATAGACGTTCATTGCGTTATTTATATATCAACTAATTGTTTAAATAGCGCTGAGTATATTAAAATATTTGTAGCGCGTTTGATTGAATTGTATAATGTTAGTAATTAACTTCTTGCATTTGAGGAATGATCTAATTATACGATGTAAGGTGTGTCAATGTGTCATACGCAGCTGATTTTCGTAATTGTAACACACACATAAGTGTACATAAATTTTAAACAAATGCGCTGTCGTCGTCTCATTTGAAATTACAAAACTGAAAATGTTTTTTGAACTAGAAACGTTCCTGCCTCAAGCCAACAACAATATAATTCTGAAAGTTTTTTTGACATGGTTGTGTGTACACATATTTAACAATCATTTTAATTTCAAATTTATAATTACTCCTTTATGTATGTATGTAGTTACTATTCTATAATTGGCTCTATAAATAATTTATTTTTATAGGAATTATTCCAATTCGTTTCATTTTTAGTCTAGAATAAGTAATTTGAAATCAATGATTAATTTTAGTAACAAATATGATAGCAGTCTGGACAAAATGAACTTAATGATCTTTAATTAAACGATTACACATTTTTTAGGTGATAATTTCAGCTCGCTTTGTTGCTTGACTAAATCGCGCTAAATATTCGTCAAGGTTAGCAATTCATTTGAAATAATTTCAGGACGCCCTCGCGAGTTTAAATTGCATTTGTGTCGTTGAATTCCGCGGATGCAGCGGTCATAAGTCCGACCCGGACCTATCCCTGTCTGTAAATTTAGAGGAGCGTTTAACCTTGACCATTTCTAAATATTAACTACGTCGAGCAATTTTTATTTTTAATTTTTTTTATAATTCGACTCCTCTCTCTATTCGTGGATTTTCCATGTAACGAAAATACATCATTTGTTCTCTATACAATTTTTTCATTTTAATTAAATTTTTTCTTATAAGAAAATTCTTTTAAATTATTATGATACGTTGAAGCGCGTAATTTATAATTTTTTCTTATATTACGTGAAAGCAATTTGCACCTTAAGAATGGTGCTGCTGATAATGATGATGATGGGAATAATTAATAACTTATGTGCGAATTTCCTTCGATCTTTTCGTGTATACAATCGCCAATGATTAATGATCGGATAAGAGAAGATTTTTATAAGATCGTCCAGATGTATAATCGGGGGGATGTTATAAAACGGGGCACGTGGTGCGGTAGTGCAAAAGGAACAATAGCGAAATTTCCATAATCGTTCCTTCTATACGAACGTTTTCTATTACTATCCACTCAAAATTCATTTATAATTTTACGTATTATCATTAATAAATGTTCCTAAGAACCATTCTTTGAAGGGTGATAGAAATTTTTCGCGCTTAGTCAATAGAAAATTTCAACGCAATTAACAGCTTTTTTTTAACCAGACATTATTATTATTATTATGATTATATTATTTATATATATTTTTTTTTATTGTTAATTGTAGATGAAAATGTTGATTGGGTAATTAATTTAAATTGAGTAATAAGAACTAGTTTTCTAAACAGGTCGTATGTTGATTTTTTCTCTCTTATATTGAGGCATAACGTAATCGTCTGCAACAACAAATTCCGTTTTTATATACATACATATATACAGGGTGTATCTGAAACATAACGACAAACTTGGCCATATTATAGAGGTATGAATCAAATATTTTTTTCTTAATAGAACGATTTACGAAAATTAGCCGTTTTGGCGCTAGATCAATTTATTCTATTGTAACTGCTCTAAAGTTTGATTATTTACAATTAATGCATTGATTTTATTGTTGCTTCATGCATTTATGGACTTCAATATTTTTAGAAGACCATATACTCAGATTTTCCAAAATGTTCAAAATTTGTAATACTTAATTAAAATACTCTTCGGTATATAAAAGGAAAAAAATTGTTGTTTGGTGACCATGTTAGATACACCGTGTATACATGCATAAAGCAGGTGATATAATAAATTAATAAAAAGTTGATTATGTGATGTGTCAATATAGGACAATTTGATTTAAATTTTGCTTTTATTTAAAATCTCTCTGCATGAAAACAAAGGAAGATTTTAATTTGCAAAAATTGTTGAGTCATGTAAAGTAATAAAGGTAGATTGAAGAAAAGAGATGATTTTTGTACTTGTCTCAATATGTATTTGAGGAAATTATGAGCTTGGAGATGGCTGACCGGCGGACTTATCGCCGCCAGATACGGCTAAATGTGATTAGATATTGAGTTATCAGTTCCATTTCAGAAACTGTTTGATTTTTATGAAGAAAAGTTGGAAAAGAACAAGATAGTTCTTTGTGGATGTTATTTTACTACTACTATTACTTTCATTTCCACGACTCTAATAATATCAAACAAGGGGTGGATGATCAAGATGCTTGCATATAAAAACTTTTCTTCTTCATCTGCTTATTCCTCATCCTCTCTAACATTTTTTCTCTCTAATCATCTTATACCATCTTTAGTATATATGTATGTTAGAAATATAGAAGTTTATTTATTTGTGCAATTTCGTAAATTAATTTCTTTCGCGTATTGAAATTGAAAGCGGGACACGCGTGCGCTGCTTTTGGCAATTGTTCAATATTTTATGCGGAATTTATCAAAGGAGTACCTTTTGGCATGGAAAGATGTTTAACATGGCAATCAAAAAGAATAAGGGGTAGAAAAAAGGGTTACGTTTTTGGGATATAGTAGGGAAAGAAAAATGATCCATTAATCTGTAACGCAAAAGTCTGTGTGGCGCCTGAGGGTGAACAAAAGGAGGCGCCGAATGTCGGCGCGGCTGCTCGCTATGCCACCCCCGCTAGGTGTTATTCAGGTTAAGGTCGATATGTCAATTATATGTTTTATTTCTATCCTAGACCAGGTATTATTTCAACACACAATAACAAACTTTTTTTTATATCTATTTTATTTTTCAATATTTTCTATTTATTGAACCAATTTGTTTATAATTGATAATAATTTCTCTAAATTAAATTAAAACTTCATTTTCAACAATTACTATAAATCATAAAATAATACAATTTATTAGCGAAACAGTGCATTTAAATTTTTTGCTATTAAATATTGTAAATTGTAAATATAAAACAAAATTTTAATAATGTTTTTTTAACTTATCAGAATTTATCTTATTAATTATTATTACATATACATATGTAGGTATAGTCAAACATCCCTAAGTTGAATCAAGGGACAGAAAAATATTTGACTTATATATATGCAATTTTGAGGCACAAAATTCCTTAAAAGTTTGACTAATTTCTAATTAATTAATAAAGAATAAATAATATGTTTTTAATTACAATTTTATTTTAGTTTGAATTAATGTGAAATCGAAATTAATAACAAACCTTTTGCTAGATAAAATTAAATAATGATAGAAAAGATTTACGTTTCTACCCCCACATGAGCATTAAATTTACATTCTACATATTTGCTGTGATAGATAATACCTAAAGATTTACGCTGCATTTTTTTGCTATTCTCTTTGAAAAGAAAAACCACCCTCTGACTACACATCCCACCCCAGCCTGCATGTATATGGCAACAACATAACCCTTTAAATAATTAGCATGTTCATCGTCGTTGTAAAACGCACGATATGTATAAGCGCGCAAGGAACGTTTATGATAAATTATGTATGGAAACGACACCTTGACTTGACACCGCTTATAATCCGCGGTTAATCGTTCTCTCCTTCCTCAGCTTCCAACTGATTCAAGGATAACCTGATATCACCCGTTCTTAACTTGGACATATCCTTATTAACATATCAGTAACGATTGTGTAACAGCTCTACTACTACCAACCAACTTTGTAAACGTATTATACAAACCACGCGACGTTGTTCTCATCACGTAACGAAATTTATATTTGTGTTCACGCGCGCGCGCGCGCGCGTTCTTCATTCTTCATAAATTATAATTTAAATCTTTAATTAATATATCAGAAGCATTCGTACCATCATCATACATGCATGCTCTACATCTTCCCTAATCAAATCATTTATTAGCTACATACATATTATTCAATTTCATCAAATAATATTTAATTTTTAATTATTTGTTTTATTATTCAACTATAAATTTGATCGTTTTGTATCTCATTACAGAAGATGCGTTATAATTTATTTATTTAACTGTTTAATTAATTCGTTTGTTTTTATAACTTATAAATGCAATTTTTTAAATAATTTCGAATTCGGCCATAAAGAGATTATTTAGAAATCTATTGTTTTATCAAAACTGTTACTCTAAAAACATACATTTTTTAATTAAACAAATATTACTTTTATTTTATTATTAAAGTATTAAACAATAATTGAGTATTAAATATTGAATAAAATTCATTTAATCCATTCATACATATATAAATTTGAATTTTATTAAAAATAATAAAAAAATATTAAATATAATTCTAGGAATACATTTGAAAATATGTGCATTTGTATAATTAATTAAAAATATTTCCACGTAAAACTTCAAAGCTCAATATAATTTCATACTCAATTTGGATGGATATGAAACATATACGAGTAATAAACTTACAATTAGTCAAATGTTAAATTACTATTTTAGGATAGTTAACTGAAATGGAGTAATCATATAAAATTGGAATATTGTTTCTAGTCAGTTATTTACTAAACTCTAATATTAAATATTCTACAATGGCAATTAAGCTCTATTCTATTTTTTTCATGATTGTTATCTATATGTATATGATAAATGAGTGCAAAGTAATATTAATACATAATGATTATTAAATATTGATACTATTGTGTAGGACAAATAGATAGAAAATAAATGCGCTTATTAGAAACTTTTTTTTTTCGTCGTTATTGTCGTTTGCTGAATATGTAAATATTTGGTTGCATTCAAGCTAATTTAAAATAAATTACATTGATAAAGTTAAATTAATAAAAAACAATGAAACATTGCACATTCAAAACTTTATTAATTATGTATTCGAATAATGACGTGAAACTATAATTTATCAAAAAATATATTAGTTTTTTATTAATACATTCTACGAAGGAAAAAGAGTGCGCGATTAAGTTGTCAGATAATTGTGTAAATGCTTTTTGGTGTATATATATGTTAGTAATTCGTTTTCTAATTGATTGTACTTTATATTAATGTACAGTTAATAGGACTTTAGGGGGTGCGGTTTAAGTCCCATCGCGACTGTCAAGCGTTGTCGTCTCATTTTGACCTCATCAGTCATATTGCGGTCGATCTGACATCAACAATGATGTCCTTCTAGATCGATTTATATATACAAGTATATAAAATGAAAAAGAGGAAGCTTTTCATGGTATTAATGAGTACTCTTATTCGACATACAGAATTGAAGATAAAAGATAAGTAGAGCGCGCGCGCGCGTCCATATTATCTAATTATGAAATTCTTTTTGTTTGTATTTGCTATTGATATGAGAAGTGAAGGATAAGGAAGGAAGTGGTTGAGGTAACTAGCTGTCCATTTTCAACGATAACGATTTCCCAAAGCCTTGAAAGTATTTCGATGTATTTTGTGGTTTCTTGACAGATATACCGGACAAAATATCCGTGCATGTTACATATCATTCAAAGCCGCATTGATAACATGTTCAGTTTCCTCACACATACACACACACAAACATATACACCACACACCAAACAAGATTTTTTATTTTTGAATCAATCAAAACTTTTATCTTTCGTTTTTTTGCGTTGATATATTTTATAGGAGTTTGCCATTTTAAGGATTAAAATATCTTATGACATCAAAGGTCCATGACATAGGGTTGTAGAAACATGAGGGGATCAAGTGAACTGAATTGGGGCACATTATATCTCCACATGAACTCCTATATGGCAGGGGAGAATACAACTTATAGCTATTCTTTGGGGTTGCTACTAACATAGACGAAATGCATTTTGCCTTCTTCGCTATATATGTGTTAGTGGGAGGAGGGTGAATTGTAAGAAATCTAAAAACTTCCTTTATCATTCACATAAAAACTAACTGAAACATTCACTCTTTCTACCAAAGCACAGAAATATTTCTTTTAATCTTCCACAAAAAAAAATTGTACCTGACTAAGTTAAACCCTTTCGTTACTTGACTTGTTACGCCTCTCAAAATTAACTGACAAAAATTGTTACGGTGCATCAAGTTGATTTAGTTAATAGAAATATATTATATACCTGTATACTTTAGAAAGATAATGTTTCTTAAATATTACATAGTTTCGTCGTGAAGACAGGAAAGTCATGTATAAAAAGTTTATTTTTAATGGTGAGTTATGAGATTTTGTAGAAAAACTGCATATTTGTCGAATCATTTAACAACAAGGCAGATATTTGTAATATTTTTTACATTATAAGATGAATCATATTAAAATGTAGGGAAAAGATAGAAGAATACATTATAAACGTTGAAACATTTTTTTTATGAAAGATATAGGATGGGACTTAAAAGCAGGAAGCAATTGATTTCGAAAGTCCTTATATTGTTATTATATTTTTTATTAATAGATAAAAGTTTCTTGCATAACTTTCAAAATGAACTATAATCTCTTCTTAGCATTTTTTGATAAGGGATTTTATTGTCTGTGAAATAAGCATTGATTTGCCTTGTCAAATTAGAAAAGAATTTAATTAATATTTTCAAACATTCTATGAAAACATTTTAATTTACCTCATAATAAAAGTTAAGAATTCGAAAAATGTTTGTGAAACACATAAATGGAATATTGGCAGTTTGGTAGAGAGAAAGGGTTTTGTCAATTTGGCGCGTTGTCAGTTGAAAAGGTGCAAGTTTTTAGGGTACATTTGGGAGGTGCGAGAGTGGGTGGTTGCACAGACGCCTCGGCGACGCCTGAAAGTCGAGGCGCCTGCCCCTGACTGCTTACTTGATCTTTTAATCCCGACATACTCGTTGGAAATTAATCACCCTCCTTCATACATTCTCTGTACGTCAAAAACCCTCTAATGAATTATTCATTAATCTTTAAAGATTCGTATAATTCCAGCTACTTACAATTAGTAACACCCAACAGACGAAAAAAAAATCATTTTTCCTTCTTTTCTTCTACTTCTCCTCCTTCAAGAACTTGAACTAGATTCTTGTTTCATTTTTTTTTCTCGATACTCTGAGGTGAAATTACACATGCAAAGTCAATGTACTTCAACTACCAGCATTTAGTGTGTATATGTATAATACAATTACATCTTTTCACTCACCACTATTACATCTGATTAACCCTTTTAATTGAACTCAATTTGAGTATATATTTCAAGTACGTACTCGCAAACATTCCTAACTATTTTACAATGCACCGTATAATAAATATTTTCGCATCAATTGAAAATTAATAAAAGAAAATTATATAACATACTAATCATGTACACTCATATAGAAGTTTTTTTCTTATCTGAAATATTCACATATTACATCATTACGAGTTGGCATTGAATGAAATTTATTATATTTACACCAACATAAGAGCAATATGCATATTTTGAAATGAAATTTTTTTGTACATTATGAAGGTATCGATAGATTTGTAATAACAAGTTAACCATGTATAAACATCTCCCACTAACAAAACATAATTAAAGTGGTTTGCAGCACACTTTAATGTATAGTTTTGTGAAGGCGACTTCCTTCTTTGAAACAACCCTCCAATCTAATGGATTAATCCTATTATCCTAAGCGCGTAGTCCTTCTGTGAAATTGCCCATATTAATTACTGATATGTCTTTCTCATTAGCTTCTATTATTTATTTGACAATTTTCATGTCGCGTTCCCCTTTTTGCTTCCTAGCTTTTTTTCCAAATAAATTATTTATTATTACGTGTTCGTTTATTTGAAAACAATTGTATAATTAATGTAGAGGGTTTTTTTTGCATAATGTAGAACGATTAGATATACTTATCTGTAATCTATCGTACGATCGTTTTGTTGTGTGACATCAAAAGGTCGTCTAAATAATTTCAAATCTGAGTAATTTACTTTGAAGTTACAACAACGCATAGATTTGTTTCATTCTTCATTGTATATTTAATTATTTAAACCATAGCATGAGTGTTCACCATTAAATAACACAACATTTGTAATAAATAGATCAAGTTTCGACGTATTAATAATATTAAATTACAAAAATCTTATAAAAATCTGAACAAGATTTATTTATAATAATTTGTCATAGTTTTTTGAAATTTAATACAAATGCAATTAATTTATACAAATAAAATAATATGTGATGATCAACAAATCTATAAAAAATCAAAATTTTTATTAGGTTTTACTTCTAGATTGTTAATTTCCTCGATAGCTTTCATTACATAGTTATAGTTTTTAATGTTTCAAATTCATTCCCTTTTTTTGCTAGTAGTTTTATTCGACAATATAGATATTGGAATTTTTAATTTCACATTAAACAAGAAAAAATTGCTAGTTGAATAAAATGATATCAGTTCAGTTCTCTCTCTACGATAAAAAAAATAGAAGTAGCTTATAAAAGTTTGATTGCCACCGCGCACCGCGCACACTATTACTATATATTTTCATTTATTGCATTCCACCTCGTTTCTTATTATCACCCCATATCGCCCCATTTTTATAGCTTGCATTGTGAATAATTTTTTTTGCAACCGATAAAATCATATTCACTCTACCAGACAATTTTTTTTAACATAAATTATTATGCATTCATATATTTATATTATAAACTGTGAGTTATATGTGCCATAAAAGTGCAACTTCAACTTCTCTAGATTTGATTGGTATTAGTTTTCATAGGAAAAAAAGAAAGTTTTTTCTTTTTGCATTTAATTCTAGTCAAACTGAAGTCGTTTTTCTTTTTATTTTTTGGTGTGGTGGGATGAGTATATATTTGAATATAAAGTAGAAATCGTTTGCATAATCTTATGTCCTTTTACGTCTTCCATATAGGTACCTGGTCAATATCTTTACTATAGTTTTTTTTTATTTCTCAAATTTTATGCTGAAATTTTGGTTTCGCTTCTTATTAGTTTGTTTTATTATTCAATTTTATGATTACGTTTCGAGTAAATTACTTTAATGGATTGCTTTATTTTGAGCTTTCAAATTAAGTGTAAATGAAGTCTATGCTTCATAATAATGTGCATTTTTTAATATAAAACATTTAAGTACTTCATAGAAAACTTTTTACATATGAAAATGTAATTTAAAAGCGTCGCGACGATAATAATTTAATATCATTCAATAAAAAGTTTAAAGAAAAAAAAA
>JAODFZ020030951.1:0-12144 GCA_027574845.2 Deinopsis erosa
AATAATATTTTTTAAACGAAGTGAAATAAAATTTTATACAATTGTTAGTAGTTTACTTGAACAAAGGGACAAGTGAAAAATGTAATGTATTACTTGTTATTGGAGATAAAACTTCATGCAAATAAAAAAAGTGTTTTTTACCTACAGCAGTCTTGTAAACATATAAAATTTTGAAATCGACAGATGATTTCAAAAAAAATTTCAATTATATAGGGTGGGCCAAAAGTAATGTCACAGTGAGAATTGTCTGCCATTTTGTAAAAAATGAAATTAATTGGGCTCAGTTTTCACGAAAAGTTTATTAAAGGATAGGAAATTTATGCAATTAAGTTTAAAAAATGATATCTGTCAAATGACGAACTCCAGAGATGATGCAAAATTGTGCTCGTTTTTTTGGCATTTTGCATTTAAAAAGTAATTTTTTTTTTTTGCAATTTACTAAATTAGTGCTTGAGCATTGTTGATTTCAGCAGAACGTAACAACCCCTCACACAGCTAGGGCATTGATTGAGATTTTAAAACACCAATTTCCGACCGTGTGATCTCCCGTTTTGGCGATTTGAACCAAATCGGGAGTTCTGACGGCACCAGACTTCTTCCTTTACGACTTTTTGAAATCTTGCGTTTATCGCAACAAACCAAAAACCTTACAAGCCTTGAAAGCCCAACATTTTGCGAGCAATACTGCAAAACGCCATAAAACGAGCACAAATTTGCATCAACTCTGGAGTTGGTAATTTGGCCGATATGATTTTTTAAACTTAATGGGATAAATTTTACATCCTTTAATAAACTTTTTGTGAAAACTGATTGTGAGCCCAATTATTTTCATTTTTAACAAAATGGCAGCCAATTTTCATTGTGACATTACTTTTGGCCCACCCTGTATATATAAATTGTTAGAAACTTCCATTAGCACTTTTTATATAAAAATAAAAAGTTGCAAACAATTTTTCTTTAATAGAAATGTAATTTTTTAGTTATAATTTTAGTTGGATGAATGAGCAAACGAGAGAAATGTTTTAGGTGGTAAAGCTTAGACATGCAGGAACTTTACATTTAATACAATGAAGATAATTGTTGAAACGGTGTTGAGTTAATGATGCTTGCATGTTAAGTGACTTTAAATTGCATTAATACCTACTATCATCCAGGATTAAACTTTATATGTATATGAATGACAATCTTAGAAAGCATATTTTTCAAAAGTTTTAATATAAAATACTTCAACGTTCTTACCGTAATTGCAGCAAAATAGAAAAATGCCATTTAATTTGATTACAGCTGAAGAAATGAGAAAAGCTTTTTACTAAATGTTGTTTATAAATTTCAATTAGTTTTGTTAACAAATTGAACGAAACACCTGCTGAAAGTTTATTTAAACAAAATGTAATTGATGGCACTTTTCATAATATTTTTGTATTAAGTAATCTAATTTGTTACGTTGCGCTTATGCAATTAATTAAAGAAAAAACAAACAAATTATATTTATTTGTATGTGTGTGAGCGGGTGAGTAGAAAAGTGATTTGGATTTAGTAATAAATCGAGTAATTTTTATAAAAGCTCACAATGGCTTTTATCTCTTCCTGTAAAACTGCTGTTAAAGCCAATTTGGAATAAAATAATAGCGCGGCATCATTAAATCTATCTGTAAATAAGATCGCATTTACCAAAATTTTACAGTTTGTTATATTTCCCTCCTTCTCTAAAAGGAAAAACATTCCGAAACGAAAGCACATCTAATCGTTAGTCGAATTACATGAAACGAAATAAAAACATTGAAAGAAAAAACATTCTCATTCATTATTATTCGTTTGTTAAACGAATTATAAACAAATTATACAAATGATTACAAGAAATAATTTATATAAAGCAAATGAACAAATTATATAAAAGTTGATTAACTTTTTTATATACAATAAAAAACAAAAAATGTATACAGTACAAACAAATCTTCTAAAATTGGTAATAAAATTTAATTCATTTGCTGTTCAATTCAATCAAATTACTGAAACGACATACAATTCTAATTGCTGCAAGCAGAAATTGTAAGATACGTCAAAGGAAGTAACAAATAAAAAAAATTATATTAAACTGAAGGAGAAATTACTCCAATTTTTTTGTACTTAACAACAACAATCTCTAATATTTATAAAGCACTTTACATTTTCCAATATTGTCTAGTAATAAATAATCCATTGAAAAATTATTTTTAATAAAAATCTAATTTATAAAAAAATGTTATGAAAAAGTTTCTTTGTTTTGAATAATAAATTGTGAAAGATTAAAAAAAACTACCAATTTAAATGTAAAATATCAATTTAAAATTGAGAAATAAATTTATAGTTTGCAATTGATTGTGAGTATTATCTATCGTAAGGTAACCATGCATTGTTTATTATTAATTAATGATAATATAAAATGTAAATAGAAGCTATTAGAGACAAATTTCTGTTATATTTAATGTATAGGCCTTTGAAGGCTTTGTGGTTCAAACTGAACCATCTCTTCTCATCAATATTAATCTTGAAATTGTAATTCAATGATTAAATTAAAGCAAAATGAACTAATAATGATTTAATAATAAATTGCATATGCAAAGGCATTTAATTGTACTTTGGTCGATTTAGGAAGGCAGAAGATAATTAAAAGGTATTAATCATCAGGTAATGGAAGTTAAATGAATATGCGGAATGGAAAGGAGACGCATTAAGATATTGGTTTGCTTTCAATAATAATATGCTTTTAAGAGATATTGCTTAATCAATGTTCTATAAATTTTACTATATTAACTACTAGATTGCATCAAACAATCAACAAATTTCTTTATTTTGTTTTAACAAATATTGTGTATCATTTTTTTATTGATTTAATTAAATACAAATCTTTAAATAAAACAAAATAGAAATAAGTTACTATACATTTAGAACATAAATCGACATAAATATTTTTTGATTATAATATGAACTTTAAAATAATAAAATATTTTTAATGGAATGTTTTAAATTGGACATGCAATATAAGAACATAATAGAAATTTTAAATTGAGTTATTTGTTTGTTTTTACATTTAAATTTCATTATTTATTTAAAATAATTTAATATTAGGATTGTGCGATTTTCATTTTTTTTAACGGTATGTTATTCATATTTATATACCATAATTAATTAATTTAAGTTTATAATAAATTTAGTGGATTTAGCTGTAGAATAAAATATATTTAAATTGGTACACAATTTTTATTGATTATATCTAGCTAGGGGTACTTTTTTATGAGGAATTTTTGTGTATTAAATTTTTTACCTGTTTCTCCATATTTGAGAAACAATAAGCAACTTTTTGAAATTTTTTATGGAAGGAATAACTTAGTACAGTGGAACACGCTTAAGACGACCTCGGAATTCGGATAAGGCGAACACTCGGTTATTACGAATTAATATTTGGGTCCCTCAAAATGATAAGTTTAAGATGAATGAATCTCGTTTATTACGAACAAATTTCCCTACATCACAGAAAGAAAAAAATGAAACCAAAATACACCAAAATGTTTTATGACTAAAATAAAGATTTGTAGATTATATTTATCTGTATTACAAACAAATTATAAATCAATATTTAATAAAGATTTCTAAATGGTCAGCGAGCAATCAAAATATTTTTATTTTAAAGTTTTTATTCTTGAGCTCAGTTACGTGTGTAACTTAAGACGTAAACTTGTGTTGAATTAAAAAAACATAGTCAATTTATAAATTTGTTGGTGTAAAAAGCCCGTATAATAATGATTTTAATTTTAAAATATTTTTCTGTATTTTTTGTCGACTATACAAACGAAAAATCTGGTCCTGTCGAGTTTGTCTTAATTGTGTTCCCCTAAGGGCTCACACACACGAGCGACATATTCACCGCGCGGCGCCCGATTGTGTCCGATTTTTGGTTGAGTCATCGCCTTTCCTTGTCTGACGTATGTGGAATCAAACAAGGAAAGGCTATTACTCAACCAACAAACGGACACAATCAGGCGCCGCGCGGTGAAATGTCGCTCGTGTGTGTGAGCCCTTAATTTAAGTTGGTAACAAATTTAAGGCATTAACTGTCAAATAAAATATATTTTAAGTGAGTGCACACTTTTTATTTACATCTAGCTAGGGACATTTTTTTATCAAGCATTTTACAAAGAATTAAAATTTTTAAATTTCAAAAAGCAACTTTTTGAATTCTCTTACGGAATGTAGAACTAAATAATTTAAGTTAGGAACGAATTTAGGGAATTTAGTTGCCCTTTTTTATAAGGATATTTGAATTTTTTACATATTTCACCATTTTTGAGTTTCCATAGCCAACTTTTATTTGCTTTTCTGTAACACACAATTGGCTATTGTTTAGTTATGTGTATAAGTAAGTTTTTTATAGATTTTACAGAAATGTATAGTTCATTATGCTATCGTCATAAATTTAATTAATTATGGTATAGACTCTTAAATGATTATTGCACGTGAATAAAATAATTTACTATCAATTAAATACTTTAACAATAAAATATATTTTATTAAAAATATTGACATTCGTTTCATAATAATCGTATGTGGATAGAAAAGTTTGCAGCGCACTCATGACAGGACATCACTCATGTCCTTTTGTGTATCGGGTAAACGGGAAACATTTCCGCTATGCTTATTCATGTAAATTCAATATACCATATAGGATATATTATACAAGATTATTTACGATTATGTGATATTATAAACGAAATGTCATTCGGCTGAAAGTGGGATATGTCAAAAATTATAAAAGGTGCGTGCGCGCGCGCGCGTCCCGCTCCCTCCCCTCGCAAGTTATGAAAACTTCAACACAGCAAATCATTTTCATTTCTATCCCTTTTGCTTCTCCATCTAGAAAAGCAGAAAGGAAAAAGATGTAAATCCTATCAAATTAAATCTGCAGTAAAGTAAGCACGTTTTGCAAATTTAATAAAATAGTTTGGTGAAAAGCTTTTTTAAAAGATGAAATGCAATTTCTTACATCATTAGCAGCTCAAAGTTTTTGGCTGCTCCTCTCTTTCCATAACATTATTAAAAAAAAAAAAGTTTCCTTTTTTTATGTACCGCACGCAGTAATTTTTTCCTTTCTTCGCTTTTTTTTTCAATACACTTTGATTTTGTGCGCTACGTGACCTATAAACTAACCCAAAAAATTCTCCCCGCCAACCCTTCTGGGAAGCATAATTTTATTACAAACCCATTAACTTAAATATATAAGAAAATTGCTTGATTATATGGAAAGTTCTACAAACGATAATTGCATTTAGAATTGCACATGCAAACAACCTTTCTTGAAAGCTTAATTGCTCCTTCATAATAAAGAAACTGTTTGCCTTCTTGTTGTTGGGCGGATGTAAAGTTTTATATGAAAATGAGCGCTGATTTAAAATCAAATAAAAACGCGTTACGTTCGCTAGTAAATGTTTTCAAACGGATTAAAATAAAATGGTAATTTGCTGTTGAAAATGGGAATTTAAAAGTAGTAAAGAAAATAGCATTTAAATGTATCTTCAAAATGCGAGGTATACTCAAAAAAAAACAAAAGACGATAAAGAAAAGATAGATGTGTATCGCGCGACAAACTTGAGATAAAACCATACATTCAGATATTTAGCTAATGGAAAAAGTTTACGTTTTTAATACAATTTATATCATCATTTTATTGCTTATATTTTGCAAGAGAATTTTTATTTCATTTTACTACACGTGCACAATAAACTGGCGAATTAACGTAAAGTGATTAAGCATTCCGCATGCAATTGTTATATTAAAAAAAAATGTATAATTAAATAAGGATTAAAAGATTAATAAAAGCTAATATAGAGAAAAAGGGTAGGCAAAAAAGGAGTAGTGGACGATGCAGGAGCTTTTGTGTTCGTAATCTCCATTAGTGTTAATGAAAAAGTCATAGAATAAAAAAAATTATGTGCATGTCGACTTCTGAATAATGTAAAGTAATGTAAAATGATAAACTAATTGCAAACCACATTATATAGTGTGAAATATTTCAGAAAAATAATTTTAGATAACAGAATAAAGATAAAAAAATGGTAAAAGAGATTTTAATAATAATAATAGATAAAGTTTCATTTCCTATCTTCAAATGCCATGGGTTCAATTAAACTGAAGCATATTTCAAATGATTAAATTGCCAGAATGGAAATTACGTCTTAAATTCGCTATGACCTATAAAACTATGAATAAAAAAGTAAGTTTTATGCAGTGATTGTGAGTGAATTTTTCCTTTCAAATATTAATATTACTTTGGCATATAATATAATTGTTAATTTGAAAGTGCACCATCAGGCTAACTTCATTCATGTATATGAAATTCAATAACATGTTATTGGTAAAGTTGAGGATGAGCTTTCAGGAATAAGGGATTAACGACCACACCAACAGCTGTTGACCTTTTATTGTTAGCTGGACACAGGTGCAATACTTCTCTTTATAATTCAATGAAAATTTACCACAAAATTTAATTATTTCAACAAAATGATAAAAATTAATGTCTACATTTTATTATTAATCTAATTTCAATATTAATTCTTTTCTCACATTGTTTGCTTATTCAATCTCAACAAAAATGAATGCCAGAATAAAAAATATTTCAAATTATTAATTAAAGTACATAATTGAATATTAATTTAACAAGATGTTATATTACAAAATTCAGTTTTATAATCAAAATGTTTTTGTTTTTAATTTATTTTTTAAACACAAATATGTTGATTAATTTGAAAAAGAAATATTTGGAAATATAATAAACTTTTCTCATAACTTTCAACTTGAACACAAAAAGCATTTGTTAATTGATCTCTCAATACTTTATTAAAGTATTTAATTAGTGTACAATATTGCCAATTGAACATCAATAAGTCCTTTTCATTTTTACAAATAAACAAATCATAATTAAAGTTGTTTATGAATGTAATATAAGAGAAATTGTTAATTAAATCAATACATTTTATTGCTAAAATTAAATTTATAATCAAAATAGAAAATTTGTTTTGAAATGTTCACCATATTATAAAAAGTTTTTATTTATTAAAAACAAAACTATTGTTTAATTTTATATAATAAAAATTGCATAGAAATATTTGCAAATAAAATAATTAGATGGAGAAAAACTTTTCTCATAACTTTCAACTCGAACGTTTGATAAAATTTTTTAATTGAACTCTCAAAAATTTATGAAAGATTTTAATTAGTGAACAATATTATCAATAGGACATTGCTATTCCTTTTCTCTTTCACAAATAAACAAAAACTACGTCAAATGAAAAAAACCCATCAGAATGGATTAATTTTTGTTCGTCTCTCATATTTTTTTCTATTCCTATATCGGTCAATGAAAAAAATCCCATTCAATCAGTACAGCGAAATTATTTCGTTTATCATTACAACATATTTTGAATAAAAATTCTTATCACGATGCAATTGTTCCCTTTCATTTTACCTTTTTCCACACTCACATTTTTTGTCTCTCTTACACAAAGATAATGAGCTCCTATGCATGTTCACTGACTTGTAATAACCAACTGATGTGCTTTTATGATTTTCCACGTTTCGTCTTATAAGAGATGAAATTGCGGTTTCGCAAACACACAGAAGAAGCAGAAAATAATAATAATAAAAAAAAGGGAACGGGAAAAAATGTAAAGCGCGAAAGTTAAAAAGGAGCGCGGTTATGTGACCGCGCTGCATTAGCTCCTTTGATAAGGACTAAACGAGTTTGAACTGATAACAAGTGCATTTGCATGTTGATTCATTTGATTTAATTAAACTGCTCAAAACTAATTTGCGTTAGCACATTTGATGACTTTTTTGCACTCATTATATAATAATTCTTAATAGAAATCTAAAACACGCAAAATCATACTTTACTTTACATTTGTTCATTTAGATTATTTCACATATTTTTCCTATTTGATATGTGTTATAACATTTATTTCCTTTTAAGATATTTTTTATGGCCTAATACACTTTATAGTTCCTTAGCATGCAATCAATAGGAAGAAAGTTTAATTGATTGTGTTGCTGAAAATTTTCCGTGGGAATTTCTTGCCTTATCATTTCCTACACAATCTGCTACAACATTCTATGCCCTATACTCTATGGCCTATGGGAATTTTAGCAATTGGCCGGAATTGCAAACCAATGGAAACTATACTGCAATAGAAAAGCTTATAAATAAATAAACTTCATTACGAAATTGAAATTTTATACGCTCTTTTAAAAACGCTTAAATTCAACTAATCACATGAACAGAAATTGTTTATTATAAAATTCGGATTCCGATTAAATCGAAAACATACAACGCGAGCCCAGAAAAATTGGTTTGTAGGTAACATAAATTTATTGCCAAGTTATAGACAGGAATTGCCATAAATACAGTTTGCGATATCAAAAGTTAGATATCAATTTTGATTTGCAAGGAAATTGTTAAATAAAAGAGAATAAATGGTGAAATGGAAGTTGGATGTTGTGGAGTGAGAGGAAAAATTCATTTTTCATACCTTCTACATACCAACACACACAATTTTTCTAAGTAATGGTTTAGGAATTTGATAGAAAGGTGAAAGATCGATTCATGGAACTTTTTCAAACCTAAATAATATAATAATAATATAGAAATATGATAAATGATAGTTTGTAGTAGGTTTTTATACACTTTTTCATCAAATAATGATGCATCAATTTGATCTTTTATTTTTCCTGCAAACAATTCATTTCAGGTTGGTAAAATAGATTGAAAATATTTTACCCTAAAAATGTTTACCATAAATAGATTATTATACAATAAAAAATGTGTACAAAATTGGTTTTTAAAATTCATGAATGTGGAATGTATTGAGTTATTCCAGTTATGGATTTTTTATCTAGAAAAATGCAGTTAATGGAAAGAGATGCTTACATCAAATATTAAATTTTTTATATTTTCATCGTTTAAGAATTAATTGCATCAAAGTACAATACAAAAATGTTTCTGGTTTTGTGTCGCGGCTAGTCAAATTGATGAAAACCGAATTTAATTGTTTGAATTAATTCGTAAACTATGCAACAAAGCATGTAGTGTTTAGAATTTCCAACTTTCATCTCTATGTACATACATTATAAACAAACTAGAAAATTACTTTTGTGTGCATTTATGTGTCTATGTAGCGGTTATGATAATATCTGTTTCGAAACTTCGGTTTCCCTTTCCTCGTTTGCAAACCAACCCCAAAAAATAGAAGAAACATTCATCTTGCGTTTGAAATTAATGAAATGTACATATATCTATATAAAGGAACATATATTTTGAGCTTTAAGTTTATTAAAAAACGCTTTTTCTATATGAAATTGAAATTTATTGCATTTACCCTAAAAACACGCTTGAAAAACTTTTTTTTTTAGTTAATAATTGTTTCGCTTACAAAGCACTTATATGAACAGCAATATAGTTTGATTTATAACGCAGAAAATTATGTTTTTATTATTAATTTTTATTGCAGGTTGTGAATGTTTAGTATTTTCGGCTACATATGGCAAGGAAAAAGGAGTCTTCAAAAGTCCAGACTTTCCGAAACCGTATGCACCGAATATAGATTGTTTGTTGTACACATTCATTGGCAGTTCGGATGAAATTATTGAGATCACATTCCTCGACTTCGACGTACAAAAGACGCATCTTGAGTAAGTAGAAAAATCGATATTTCTTTAAACTTCACATTCTTATATGCTTCGGAAAACGGGCAAGCGACGTGAATAAACTTTTCTAATGCTCGCAAAAAGAAACGAGAGAGGAAAAGAAAAGATAAAAAAAAGGGCAAAATACACACAACTGAGGAAGTAAGGGGGATTTATTAAAATCTATTTTGAAAATTTTTGCATGACTTATACACAAACCAACAATTTTTATTGAGGAAAACTTTAATGCGTTTCCTCTCCTCTTTTATATGTTCTCTCATCCTCAAATATAACATTTTGAAAATTTAAAAAAAACCGAATCAGCAACAACAGCAACAACAACACACTTGAATGCATTTTCCAACAAATAACTTTCTTAATTTATAGCTAATTTCGAATCAATATAAATAGAAAAAACAATCGCAATGCGAAAAGTTTAATCAAAGCGCGCAAACAAAACAAGAGCGAAACAAAACAATATTTATGTTTATTTTAGGTGAGTTTGGCATTAATAAATGTATTCAGCTGCACTCACAATTAAACCAAAGCACTTTTGCGTTGATTTAATTAGACAATCTATCTCTGGTTGTTGCATTCATAATTTCATATTCTTTTTCATCTAAACGTAATAAGAATTAATTGACTTAAATTGCGCACTTTATTTAAACACATCATAAGCGCTAATAAAAATATATATTTCAGTTAAACAATTAATTAAAACTTAAGTTGCTAATAAATACAACAGTCAATAAATAATATGAGCCATTTATCTTGATAAATTGAATTTGATACAATTTAACGTTATAAACGACCATAATTTTTAAAGTTTTTTTAATGTTTTATGTACAATAGAAAATATAATCCATCACTTTATTAATAACTCAATTGCTCACTATTTCTCATATAAATTTTTTGCAGCATTATTTGCGATACATTCTAATTTTATAAGCAAATTTGATGTTGGATTATTAAACTTTGTAATATAATGAAGGTAAATTAATTTAGATTATGTTTCATTATTAATATAAAATAGCAACTAAATAAAATCCAATTTAGATTTAGTTAATTTAATGAAATAGCTGAATTTGTTTGTTGTGTGAATTCGGTGCGAGGCGGATAAAGGTCAATTTACGTAACGTGTAATTTGTCTTCTTTTCGTATGCAGTTTTAAGATAATCAGTCCTTGTCGTTTATTCCATCAGCTACGCCATTTGGCCAAAGCTTTTTTCATAATCCGTCTCTGTCCAATTCTATACGCTGTGACAATTATTTGCACTGTTTCAAAATGGATGTGAGCGCGTCTAAATTGTTGCATTTTTTATTTATTTAATTATTCATGATGTTGAAGTGAAACAAAAGAAAAGAGTGAGTGAGAGAGAGAGGGGACGATGCCATTTATAAACTATTTTATTTGTCAACTCGTAAATGCTGATGGCTACAATATGGTAGATCAACCATAGAAAAGATCGAGAAAAACTTTATCAACACTTAAAGTGGTACTTTGGTCGTCGTATCGCTGAAACGGATCATGACCACGATAGCACTAAGATTTTACTTCATCCACTATTTTTTTTTTCTTCTTTTTGTTTTCGCCTATACTTTACGCTTTTTATATTTCTTTCTTGCGAATGAGAAAAAAGTTTGATTCGTAGACGATCATTGTGTCACGTGCATATTAGATTTATAAACCATATGTGAGAGTATCGCGTACATATAACATGCAGTAAATTTATTTGATTTTCTTTTGTCATACGAACATTGAGAGTTATATAAAGTGCATATAAAATATATAAGTGTTAGTTCTTTGAGCAAATCATTCAAATTGCTGTCGTTTAGTTTAGTTAGAACATTTTCAACACTTTTATTACGTTAAATATAAAAAGTATTTATGTAAATCTCAAATATATTGAAGAATCAAATGGGGTCATTGTAAGCTATGGATAATTGCAGACATTACTTTTGATTGTGTGTCAAATATTGTTACAAATTTTTATTTTATATGAAAAAAATAACTTAATTTAATAAAAATACATAATAGGTATGATGAAAAAAAAGTAAGTATAGAACGAAAAATATTTCTAACATAAACGTTTTAATGTAAATAATTTATTGATCATTTCTCTATAATATCTCTATCAAATCTACATGTTTACAATTCACACACATTCACACTCTCATGGAGGCGCGAGTCAACCTAAATACATTGCCTTTGGAGGTGCTTACCAACATATTTTTTTATAATCAGTGATAAGATAAATTAAAACCTCCACTTCAAAATATAACAAAAAATTTTATTAACAGTGCCACTATTAACAATTATAAACAATAAAATACAAAAACTAAATACTAATATATAATATAATATAACAATAATAAAAAATATATAATATAAATAATATAATAATAATAAAATAATAAAAACGTATAATTTAT
>JAODFZ020030959.1:0-12594 GCA_027574845.2 Deinopsis erosa
TCCCAAAAATTTATCAAAATTTTTCGAAATTGCTGCAAAAATGAAAATTCTTGTAATTTTCTTGATTTGCATTACTAATGGGCCACCCTGTATATCCTTTTTGATTGAGACTTTAAAGCCTTGGCTTTTGGTGATGCGGACGTCGGCCGGAACGCGATCTCCGAATTTAATTTCAACTAAATCACCGACAACTAGATGTTTTACATTTACCACGTAACGTTCACCTTCGCGTATGACATTCGCATTTTGTGGTATCATCGTAGCAAACGAAGCCATTATCTAAAAACGCAGAGAGAAAACAAAGCGGTAACATTTAAATAAACAGAAAAAGCAAATGTTTTCTTACTTTGCTACTCTTCCGTTGCTGGCAGTACATAAAAACACCGGTTAGAAGAACAATTAGTAATAGAACAAGGCCTAAAATGCAATTATCGGTATCTAGACTGCCATGCGAACAATATTCGATCATCGCCGCAATGAAACATAAGAGGATGCCGACCCACATCAGCAACGAGAAGCCTAAAAACTAAAAATTAGTTGACATTTTTGTTTGTAAATAGATTCATACCTGTTGTGATGAGTTTGAAGAATTTTATGAATTCCGGATCGGTGCGCGGCGGTGTCAGTGAATTAGGTCCATGCTCAGCAAGCCGCTTTTTCGCCTTCTCCTTCGTTAATCCCATTTTCACGTCCGTATCTAAGCGCGCGCACAACACCTCCAACGGTATCACATGCATATCGGTGGTCACCTCCCTCTTGAAGTCCTCCAAACGATTCAGGCTCACATCGCGTTTTCGGACGCGCTGCTTCGACTTGCGCCGTTTCTTTTTGCGCGCCGGCGGCACGGAGGATTGTCTCGAACTCGAATACGATCCGCTCGTCGACATAACTCTATATGTAAATGTATACACATACAACTGATTGACATACAAGCTACTTGATGTAAAATATGTATATATTATATATATATTTAGGAAAAACAAAACATTCATTTCCCTATGTATTATAAATAAACAAAAAAAAATTAACTTATTCTTATTATGAATTTCATTTAAAATTCATCTTCCGATTCAGGTCCCATATCCGTATTGCGAGCGAGCATATAATTGTCCATATCAATCGAACGGCAATTGTTTATCGAATAGCGCAGCTTCTCGGCCATCGTCTCCTGATTTGTGTAGGGCGGTAGCCGTAATTGGAAGAAACATGTTTGTGCCGTTGGTAAACCATTCACAGCACGATCCACCTTCATAACCTAAAAAGAAAAGATTTATTACAATGAAATGCCACTATGACAGTTCACATTAGAAACGTCATTTTAACAATTCATATTTCAAACCGACAGTTCACCTAAGAAATATCAAATTGACTGTTCAGATATGAGAAACGTCACGTTGACATTTCACATTAGAAAGTCAAATGGACTCTAATGGTCAAATTGAGTCTAGAAATGTCATTTTGACAGTTAACATGAGAAACATCAAATTTGATTACCTGAAATCGTTGTGACAGATCGGCAAGATTCGCTGGCAGTCGTGATCGGCCCGAAACGAAACGCATGAATAGAACGCGTTCGCTGTTCGAGAAGCTTTCCAATATATTCCACAGCCATTGCACTAATTGATGACTTTCATCCAATTCCCTGTACCTGTTCAATTGTTTTTTTTATATATTAGAAAATGTCATTTTCAAATAAATGTGAAATTAATGAACAATTATTTACCTGACGACTTTTTTGAGTAGCGATATTGATATATAGGACATACCGCACACCAGCTGTTCCATATAGTCGGCCGTGATGAGTGAGAGTAGTGGTACGGGTATAATACCCGCCATACCCTCGCGCACCGCCCCAATTTGCATATTGAATTCATCTAAGCGGAACCTCACCGCTTCGTCGTAATACTGAAAGCGGTTCGTGTAGGTTAATGGAATGCTGCTGCCACCTTGCATAATCGGTACGATCTAAAAAATGTGTTACAGAGAAGTCGGTAATGTGTGTGCAATTTTTTGTATGTTAAAGTTATACCTTTCCCGTGCAACTGCGTCCTTCAAATGTTTCCAAGGGTATGACGTCATGGAAGGTGTCCTCTGTGACGCCCGATAAGTGAATATCGCGTATGCTGCGTAAACTTTGCACGTACATCGAATCGGTCTCTTCTAGATCTTCAATTGTTACCGGATTGCCGACCAGCAGCTTCCAGATGAGCGGCGCGATTGGCAACGCTAACGGTTTGCGTGTACGTATCGCAACACCAAATAATATTCCTAGAATTAATTCATTTTTATATACTTTTGCATTTTCAAATATTAATTGAAAGTATGAGAAATGTATTGTATAAATAAATCTACAAAATTCATTTTTAAGCGTCAAAAAACGCTTTGATATAAAACGCTTTGATTGTTGCGTTTTTATTAAATATTAATTAAGTATTTACCTAGAAATTTGAAGAGTGTCAAATCGTGTTGTGAATTCATTTGCGGATTGAACAGATATTTGTCGCGATTGAAGCCCTCATCGTTGACCGCATTCGGTGTGGGCACGAATAGCGGCACAATACCGGTGGTGATCTCTTCGCACATTTCCGTAATCGTATCGTCGAAAACGCCGCCCGCATCATCCGCTCCCTCGCCTAACAACTTCACTTTCCAAGCGCGCGACGGCAGCCGCAACTCATGCGGCCGTATTAAATTCACCTGTTTCGCCACCTGCAAGAAAATCGGCTTCAAGCGCTTACCCTTACTCGCAATACGTCGCACGACGATCTGGGGGCCGTAATTCTTGCCCTGCACCATTGTCTTGCCGATGCAGCGCACGAACGGTAGTGTATAGACGCGCGGCGCGAGCAGCGATCGTAGGATAGGCGATTGCAGGCCCTCTAGCGGCGGTACATCCAATTCGCACATACCGAGCGGCATTAGTGTCCAGCAGCTGTACAGCTTGTCGGAGAAGTCGTGTAGGAATTTTAGGCGTGCCTGTATCCCCTTCAACGACAACCCCTGCAAATGTTGATACTGAATCGGTATCTCGTGTGGTAGGCCGAAGGTGAACGAGCGTATCACACCGGGAACGCGTTGCGGTAACGGGTCTGAAGTCCATGCCGCACTATGCGTCCGCCCCGTCGATATCTGCTTGACGCCCTTACAGGACAGCGCCGCAATCACCTCCGGCTGCCATACAATCGAATAGGACACGCCCAGCTGATAATCGGTATTACTACCCCACGCGAACACCTTATCACATTCGCTTAAAAACAGCGCATGTTCCGTACCCACCACAAAATCCTTTATCACAATGTTCTTGAAGCGGAGAAATTCGCGCGGACGATATTCGCTCTTCTGCACCGTCTGCACCTCCCAATGTATACGATCAATACCGGCTATGTATAGCCTACCGGTTGTTGTTAGAAATAGGGTTAGATTGGTGCCGCATCCGATCTTCTTCACGCCCACATTGCACAGCGTGTCCACGAATTGCGGTGTGGATTTGGTGAGGACATGTCCCAAGCCCAATTTACCATACTCCCCCTCGCCGAACGTCCACACCATCATTCCATCCGTTGATAGGCAAGCGGTGTGATTTAGTCCGCACGATACTTGCCCAATTTTGTAGGGTTGCAGCGTGTTGACTAGTTCGGGTAGTTTCTTATTCGCTGTCGAGCCTAAGCCTAAGCGTCCATAGTCGCCGTTGCCGAATGTGAATAGTTTGCCGTCCGCTGTTACCACCGCGCTGTGCTTAAAACCGCACGCCACTTGAATCACCTCCTCCTTTTGCAGCGCCTCAATTTGTCGCGGCCGTCGCTGCCGATCGCTGTTTCCATGTCCCAGCTTCCCGTAATCACCATCGCCCCAGCTGAACACCTCCCCGCTTTCGGCCAGCGCTAGACTATGCCCATCCGAACCGACAGATGTCGCTAAATCGGTTATCACAAAACCTTGCAGGCTCGATATCACACTCAGCGTATATAGATCGTCGGAGTTGCCTTGTCCTAACCTACCATAACTACCCTCACCGCACGCCAATACAGTCCCGTTCGCCTGTATGACAAACGTACAATTATGTCCGCATATAATCTTCTTGCCGGTGGCGAACGAGTCGACTTCGAGCGGCGCGGATGTCTTGCCGCTCGCCTCCGCCATCTGTCCGTTCTTATTCGAACCCCACAGGTACACCGCACATTTGCCGCCTATTTGCCAATCTTGCGGCCGCTGCTTCACCCAATCCATAATCTGCTCGTCCTGCTTAATACTCCAGCACGTATTACGTACGCCTAATTTAATCTCCTCGTCCTCGTCCTCGTCCTCTACATCGCGCGCCGTCGCCGCAGCATCGAAATCGGTGCGCTTCACCAGCGATTCGGATATCGTCGCCGTGGCAGCGAACAGATCAAACCATTGCCTATCGGTGCGTATCGGCCTGCTCACATAATTAAACGCTTTCGGCTCGTAGCAAATCACCCGCTTGATATCCAATAGAAGCGCCAAGCTGCACAAACTCTTCAGGTAGATGCTGTGCATTAAATTGCTGCCAGTCTGCACGGACATCTTCTCCACGTTGTACTGCTCGGCGCACATTACGGGTAATTGTTGTATGAATGATTGGAAGAAGGGCGCCGTATTTAGGCCGCGTATGCCATATTTCAGCAACGCGCATCGACCGACGAAGAACGCACGACTCTCCAAATAGTCGTTCAAATTGTATTCGAGCAGCGTCACGCTTTTCGCCTGATTGAAAGCGATCGCCAGCTTATTGTCGATCCATTGCAAGCCATTGCAATCAGCACCACCCGGCCCTTGAATGGTGAACGCTAACGTGCCATCGATCAACGACCATACATTCACCACACCATCCGGCGATTTAACGCTAGATGTCGCTAGGAAAATACCGCTTCTATCTATGGCGACGCTGGTCACGTAATCGTATGAATGTCCCTGCTTGTTCATCACCATTTTCGGAAGGATTTGTAGGTTGTTTAGATCGGGTATCAGCCACACCATTACGCAGCCGTACGCCGAACCGGCCGCTAGTAGGAGAGGCGTTTCCGAATCGCCGATACGCGATGACCATTCCAAGCAGGTGGGCGCGTGCGAATGATTGAGGATGTGCAGTAGCAGCAACCCATTCTCGTCCTCCTTCCATATTTTGCATGTGGTGTCTAGGGAAGCGGTCGCAAATATCTCACCGGTCGGCGCGTACCGAATCGCCGTGATGTCGTTATCGTGCGCTTTATGACTGACGATTTTCGTGTTCAGATGCACATAACCTAACTTTATTGTGCCGTCATAGTAGCCGATTATGTACGCTTCATCCTCGTGGAGCCAATCAATTCGACTTACAGCTGCAACAAAAAACAAAAATAATAAAATTTGTTTTTTTTTTATAGAAATATTTGCAGACTATACGAATTGTTTTTTAAGTAAAAATTATTTTTAATTCAAAAATTTGACACCTAATCTATTCTAGCAAAAGAAGACCGCGTTGCTCATAGCGGTCAAAGCGTTCTTGAAAGCTTACCGTAATTTGTACAGCAATTGACGACTAATTCAACTTTTTTCTTTTCCTTGTAAATGGACACCAATAGAACGGATCCGTTAATTTTCCCGACGAGTAAATACTCAACTGGATTCTCATTCTTCTTAGATCTCGGCCACATAATGCAGGTGATCGTATCTTGTACGTTGTGAATGTACCAATCCTTGTAGCCATCCTGTTCGGGACTGAGCATCGGCACCGGCCATACATTAATGACGGAGCCCATCGCCGCCGCAATATAATCGCCCGTCGGCGACCACTTCAGCTCGCCGATTAATTTATCCTGCAGATCACAACCGTACACGTCTGCCGATTCGTGAAAGACGTAAGTGTGTTCGAGTTTGCGATACGTAGACCGTATATCGCCCGATTGCCGATCGATCGAGCCGATACGCACCGTGCCATCGTAACCGCACGACGCCAGCAAATTCTTCGATGGTGTGAAGGTGACGCAGCCGAGGCGATTATCGTGACGTTGTATTTTCATGTTTTTTATGTACGTTAAGATGGGATCGTGACGTTCTTGTTGTAGTGAAGAGCGATCGTGGTCTAGTAGATAATTCGCCGGTTCCGCGTAATTCACTTGTTCCGCTTCTAACGGCGCGAATGTTTTTATGCGCGTCGCGACGCACTTGAAGAGCTGCTGCGCGGCCCATTGCCGATTCTCATGCGTGATCGTTTGCGACAGCACGAACGCAGCCAGCGCATTAATCAAACTCAACGCGTTATTCGTTATCTCATCACCATCATCCGATTCGGGCGTATCAGTCACCGCCTCTTTGGTGATATCTAGCAGGGAGCAACCGCCATGCGTTGATAATATAGAGACTAAAGCTTTAGTCACAGCGAACGCATGTTTCGACGTGTTCATTTTATAGGCGGACATTAGCAGATCGCGCGTACACATCGTCACCACCAATTTCGACGCTTCCACATCGCGTTTCGCCAACGCTGCAATCACCACACTCAAATTATCCAAACACGAACCGTCCATTCCGTTCAACTGGTAGCATAGCTTCGAGAAACCCCTCTTCAAACTGTTCGGTATCACATCATTCTGATGCTGCGCGTTATTCATCTCAACGCGATTCATCGCCGCGAGCGTCATCAGCGTCACCACTTTCCTGATATCGGACAGCCCAATCACCTCTAAACTCTGCACCAGGTTAATGGAGCTGGAATTCTGTTGCAGCAGCGCCAACATATTAACGACGATGTTGCGCGCGAGTAGAATACGCATTGTGTTTATTAGGTATTTGTAGGTGATGATGCGATCCTGGGAGCAATTCAAGGTGGTGGCTTGAGCGCCTAAATGTTTCGCCTTGTAGTCGTGCGCTTTTTGCGTGTCGCCCTCATGACTAGCGATAATTTGCGAGCCTAGCGCGTCCGCCTCCTTAAACGGTATCGTTGCGGACGTGGCAAAGTTAAAGTCCGGTAGGTTCAAGCACGATTTCGCCTCGTCCATATCGTCGAAATCGATTGCTGACGGTTTCTCCGACAGATTGTCCGCTTCGGTATGATCAGTTTCGTCGTAGACGAGATCGGGCGCGAGAATATGCAGATAACTGTTCTTAATCGAATTGTCGATGGTTTTGCATTCGTTGCAATAGGTGATGGTGAAGCCTTTCGCATTATTGAATTGTCCGCAGCATTGCGCGTTACTCAGCAGCGTGACACCGCATCCCGGTATCGGGTAGTCTGTGAATTTGTTGTTCGTATCCTCGAATTCGCTGCACGCGCATTCCGCCTCATCGAGAAGGGCATCGCTGGTTTGCGCCGCTACGTCGTCTTGCGGCTGCGATACATTATCCGCGTACGCTTCGTAAACGCTCAGCATATCGCTGCTGTGCTGCGTCCGCTCAGCCAAATAGCGAATATCGGCGATGCGGCGGCCGCGCATTCCACGCCGTAACGTGTCCTGATCGCTGCTCTGACACATGCGATTCATGAGGATGATGTTGCGTAGCACTTTCGGTGTGGTGAAGAGATTGCGCGGTTGCTGCGAGGACGACATCTCATCCTGTGCGTGTTGCGGCGTACGATTCGCCTCCTCCTCGACGCACACATCGAGCATCGGATGCTCCAGCATCCACGTCGCCAGCATATTGATGGTATGCGCGCTGAATTCGCCCGTGCTGCGCGTCTCCACAATCGCCTTCATGATATGCTGCAGCGAGAAGCCCATATCCAATAGCGGGGAGGCGATAGGTGGGGGCGGCGGTGAATTGGAGCGTCTACGCATCGACCAGATATTCTCCTCCGATTCGCAACGCGAGAATGTTAGCGGGCGGCGTGGACGCGTTGTTATAGAGGCGCCGCGCACTGTTTGCGCCGCTTGCGTAGACGTATCGGAGAAGATGGAGCGCGGATGGAAAGCGATATTTACAGGCGGTGGGAATAATAGGACGGTATTGCCCGAGATGGATGTACTCGGGCTGTGTAGATTGCACACCGACTTCTTACGCATCTTCAGCACCTTCTTTTCGGGCACGGGCGCGCTCTCCTTGGACGCGCGATTCATTTTACTCTTCATGTAATTCGCATGGAGGACGGATTGCGCTCGCTCCAACTCATCCAAACTAACAATACTAGTCAGCTTGCATTGCATGGTGCTCTTCTCGACGACGCTGCGCATTATCTGCTCAACCGCATTGCGCATCTCCGCATACTCGCTCAACTCCTTCGTGAAATAGTGATTGCTGCACACTAGAAACAGCTCCGAATATCGGCTCGAGTGTAGAATTAGGTTGAGGCTCTTCAAAGCGGCGAATTGTAGCGCCGTAATTTGCATCACCTTTATCTCGACGCGCAGCAGCTTGTTTTGCAGCAGCTTAGCTTCCTTCCTCCGCGCGTTATTACCGCAATTGCGTGCCTCAAAATCATCCAACGTTGTATCGCTTTGCGTCGTCGCAATCTTCTCATTCGTGATACGCTTCACCTCGCCCATTATATTCGACACCATTTCGTTGGTGAGCGCCTCCATCGTACGCATTTTGTTCGTATCGCATTTGTTATTCGTGGATGGCGCGGCGTCATTATTGTGCATGATCTTCGAATCGGAATTTGAGCGCGCGTTCAAGTTGTGTTGTTGCGTTGTTGTTGTTGTGTCGTTGGAGAAGTTAGTCGGGCTGAGCAGTTCCTCCTCCTCCTTCGTCAAATGTATGCTCGGCATTTGTATATCATCGGTGATGCCGCCTAAACGTGCAATTTGTCTTAGAATGTCGGGAGTGAGACCGTTCAGGTGGTACGTGTTGAAGGGGTGCGGTTCGATGAAATCGACGGCGGTGTAGGAGGCGACGTCGCTGATCTCGTTACTCGACTCCCATTGCACCTTAATCGGCGCCATTCCCCGCTTCATCAGGCCCAAGATGATACCGACTTTACCAGTCGCTTTCAGCTTACAGTAGCCGCCCATACGCAAACCGCGATCCAAACCTTTAACAAACATAACAAATTCACTCAATTATTATCGATTTTTTTAGAAAATTTCAAATAATTAAATGTATTGCAATGTTTCCTACCTCCGATTATGGCGAATGCAGGCCACACATTCGCGCACATTTTCTCCAAATTAATGCCGTTGAAGGAGCCGTCATCGTCGTCGTCCTCTTCCTCCTCCACGTCAATCGCTGAAGCGTTCCGCATCGGAAATAGCGTCTCGATTTCGCTTAGTCGCGCAATTATTGATGCATTTATCTAAAATTTTGTTTCCATATTAATTCTATTTAGTAGTAGTCTAGAGAATCACTTACTTCGTCCATCCATGTATGAGATAAATGTAATTTTCTTATCAGCGCAATTAGCGATTCCGCTAAAATGATGGGCATCGGCGATAAATTTGGCTCGCCAGTTAGATATAAGCGTTGGTGTCCATTAACCTAAAAAAATACACAATAATTATATTTCTTAAATCGAAATTTTTTTCAGAAAGTACGGTTTTTTCAGGAATTTTGATCTATTTCAAGAATTTTGACTTTTTCAGGAATGTTGATTTTAATCAGAAATTTTATGATTTCAAGAGTTTAGTAATTTTTCAGTAATTGTTTGGTATTCAAAGTTTAGTAATTTTTCAGGAATTTTGATGTTTTTCAAGAATTTTGAGTTTTCCAGGAAAGTTGATTTTTATTAGAAATTTTGTGATTTTTTTCTGGAATTTCGACTTTTTCAGGAATGTTGATTTTAATCAGAAATTTTATGATTTCAAGAGTTTAGTAATTTTTCAGTAATTGTGTGATATTCAGAAGTTTAGAAATTTTTCAGGAATTTTGATGTTTTTCAAGAATTTTGAGTTTTGCAGGAAAGTTGATTTTTATTAGAAATTTTGAATTTTTTCTGGAATTTCGACTTTTTCAGGAATGTTGGTTTTAATTAGAATTTTTATGATTTTCAAGAGTTTAGTAATTTTTCAATAATTGTGTTTTGTAAATTTTCAGGAATTTTGTTTTTATCAGTAATTGTGTGATATTCAGAAGTTTAGTAATTTTTCAGGAATTTTGATTTTTATCATAAATTTTGTGATTTTCAGGAGTTTATTAATTTTTCAGGTATTTTGATTTTTTTTCAGGAGTTTCGACTTTTTCAGCAATATTGATTTTTATCAGAAATTTTATGATTTTCAGGAGTTTTGTAATATTTCAGGAATTTTTTTAATTGTATATAGATAATGGTGACTCACTTGCATATCAGTAATTTTGACTTTTTCGCCGGGATTCGTGCTGTAGAACATCACGCACGGATACAATTCGTTCGCATCGATATTCTCAAACGCCACCTTCGGTTCGGTACCATTCTTACCGAAACTCAAACTCCTCGTCTCCATATCCAACACCACCGTAATATAATCACCCTGCGTATAGCTCTCCAGACACGGACTACACTCGCCGTTATGATAGAGACTGCCATTGTACGCCCGATACAACCACATATCCTGCGTACTGCGATGACTCGAATCGTGAATGGGATAACGTGCCACGCCAATGCAAGTACCTAAAATAAAAAACAATTATCAATTATATAACTGTAATTTTTGTATAATTTGCATCTAGAAATATTAA
Source organism: Deinopsis erosa (assembly GCA_027574845.2). Lineage (NCBI taxonomy): Eukaryota > Metazoa > Arthropoda > Insecta > Coleoptera > Staphylinidae > Deinopsis > Deinopsis erosa. The sequence continues at coordinate 10,588 of JAODFZ020030959.1, forward strand.
AAGATATGGCGCATTACATAACAATCTATTTATAATTTTCTTTTACCTTCAAAAAGTGTTTTAAAAGATGATGCTGCATCAAATTTTTTTATACCTTCAAGAGATGTGTTAAGAGATGGCGCTGTTTGTAGTTGCACTAACCTTCATTTCCCTTATTTTCTTTAACAATCAATATCTTCCATTGATAGCAGCCGGATTTCATGGCGCTTAGGCCTAAGCCGTAACCGCGTCCACCTTGTCCATGCACCAACGTCAATCCGCTCTCGATCTGACAATTAACGCATTTCTCCTGATCGAAGCCGAAATCGTCGATTAGAATGTTCTCCTCCTGTTGAATCTCTTTCAATCTACGATGAAGAAATGTTTTTACACTGTAAAGTTGTGTTCATAATCTTACTTACATTAAATCATCGCTCATATCGCATACGTCAATCTCCTCGTTCGTCAGCTCATTAACAACGCCCCAAATCTCGTAGTGCACCTGCTGCATGAGCGCTTCGACGATGCGACGCCGCTCCACCCGCACCATATGCTTCGCCTTCAAGCCGCCGAGAATCGTTTGCAGCACTTGCGTGACTAATAACTTCGGTCGCAGTCCGTACACGTTCAATCGCAACTCCACATCCGCATTATTCGTACGCAGAATGATGAAGAATAGATCGCACCATTGCTTACGCGCCATATACTTCTGTATCATCGGATGCGAGGCGATGACGCGCAGAAAGATCAAACAATCGCCTACGATGCGATCGTAATTGATTTTGTTGCGCACATACAACTGTTGCTTCTTCTTCGCCAGCAGCGCACTGTTCGGCTTGCATTGCACCACATCGTTGAATTGCTGATGCAGCTTAGCGAGCACTGCAGCGATTACAGGGTCGCCAACCTTCTTCGCATGTATCGAACAGGAGAGGGCTAGAATATGGGATAAACGCAACGCAGCGACATTCAACATTTGCGATTTGCTTATGATATGCTTCGGTATCATTAGATAGTTGTACATGTCCATTAGTTGCGCTAGTAGGCCGCTCTCAATCACCACGGATAGATCGATGGGTTGGTAGCGCGTGCTCAGCGCGAATATTGTCAACAATTGCAGCTGCTTATTCTGATACGAAGTCGCGTTCATTTCCAACGATTCAATCAGCAGCTTATAGATTTTATGAACTATGCTACGTATCTCCTCCTGCAATTCAATCGGCGATGCGTTAATCCCTTCGAGATAGTGATGCAACTGTGTACACGACTCCTCCGGCTTGGTGTGAAAGAGGCCGAAGCACCCGGCTAGCAAGTGCTGCTGTATGCAATTATGCACGGTGGCGCTGTTGTCGTTGTGCGATTTCTGCAGCAATTCGTAGATCAGCTTCAAGCTGGAGAGGCGATCGTTGGCGCGCTGCTCCTGTATGATTAGCGCGGCGCTTATGATACGCACCTCCGAGCACCATCCATTCGAGCAGTCGCCCTTACTGTTCAACAGCACCTTCTCGGCCGGCTCGTTGCATATGAAGTTCAACAACATACCGCATAGCTTACGCAAATATTCAGTATTGTTATTATTCGGCACGTTCGATGATTCGTAGTTCTTGTACGTGTCGATGTAGTGCTGCTCCGTCTTTATCTCATCCTCCAATCCATCCGAAATAATATTAATCGCTGCAAAAAAAGGAAACAATTTAGAATATAGTTGTGATTACATGAGTGAGCCGCCATCTTGATCTAACATTTAGAACACATGTGTACCGATAGATGGCGCTTAGTATACTTACGATTAACGCATAGCAGAATAGAGGAAACAATTTAAGCCTGTCATACACGTAAGATTTTTTCATCACAAATTCTGATGAGTCATAACAAAATGGGCGGAGCTAAAATTGTCTATCTTTGTCAAACTTTTCAATAACCTAACCTCATTACATATTATGTGAGCATGTTCTATCTTTGTCACACTTTTCAATAAAATTTTAGCTCCGCCCATTTTGTTATGACTCATCAGAATTTGTTATGAAA
>JAODFZ020030977.1:0-17046 GCA_027574845.2 Deinopsis erosa
AAATTATTCCATAATTTATGTCACAATATATAATCGTCCAAAAAAGGCTTAACTTGAATTATGAATATTGTGACATAAATTATGGAATAATTTTTATGTAGGAATTGTGATCATATTATGATGAAAATTTTGATCATTAAACGCTCTCATAAAAATTATGCCATAATTTATGTCACAATATATAATCGTCCAAAATAGGTTTAACTTGAACTTGTATAAGTCGATTTATTCTATACGTCGAACTTTTCAATAAATCAAACTTTTTTCAGTGCTCCTTGACGAATTGATCTAACAAATTTTTATTCAAAGCAATTATTGCCAAATTTCTTTCATTTCAGAGGAGGCGAGAGGTTGTTCTAAGCACTTGCCTGATTTTCCTAATCTATACGCCACTGCTGTAGAGAGATAAAGCGCCGAAAATTTTAAATTAATCGTAAAATGCGTGTGGAAAATGAGAGAAAGACAATAGATTAGTGAAAGCGATGTAAAACAAGAGGAAAACAGTTGATATGCGCTATGTAATGATTCGCATGACAACAACAATGGGAACGAATTCAAAACAGAAATTTGTAGTACATGAACAACAACAACAACAACCGATTCGATGACATTCTTTGATTTATCGTTAATACCCATGTATCTGCAAGTTTATAACACTGCAATTGTGTTGTTGTATTTGACGCAATAAATTCATAACACAACACACATTCAAACAGCGAATTAATCACTCGCATATCAATAAAATTGATGGCGCGCTATTGCTATATAGATGAATGTAATGTTTGAATTGAAATATTTTTTCTCTCTCTAATAACAATAATATTAATAAAAATAATTAATCAAGATGGAGAATCAATTAGGAAGCAAATTGTATGCACAATGAACGAGAGCTAATTATTCATTCATCGTTCATTTGAATTCATTCAAGATGCTTCGAACAATATCTAATTATAAATTATTAGTTGGCCACCAAGGTGGGTTTAGGAATTTCCTTGTTGCTCCGGCAAGGTGTTCATTGGTGTTGTTGTGAGCACATCGATGGCAGCATTCAAATCGCCTTCGCTCGCCGTCAACGCATTTAAATTCGCCGCACGATTAGTGAATCCCATCGCGTCTAATTGCTGCAATTGATAACTGTATCTCATTTCGGGCGTTGCATTATCACGCTGATACAATGGATGCGTTTCGGCGCCTTGCGCAAGAATCTCAGGACCCGCATTCTGCAGGTAGTTCATCATAAATGGCATATCGGGGCTAAGATACGAGTTCAATTCCTCCTCGCCCATATTTGGATTATTATTGAGTATCGCTTGACGTAGCATCGGATCGTTTGACATTTGTAGTATAACAGCCTGAATTTGTTCATTATTTAAAATTGCATTAAGTATTTCCGGCGATGGTCTATCAGTCTGTGGGACTGCTGGTTGGGGTTGGAGTTGGGGTTGGGGTTGGGATTGAGGTGTGGACCATGGATTTGGCAGCGGGGTTGAGTTCATTTGACTTGGGGTGATTGGCATTTCGTTAGTTGTTTGGTTGCTAGTAGGTAAGGTTGGCTGAGGCTCTATTAAACCTGATAAATCATCGTATACACTTTGCAAAGCTGCAAAACCTCCTATAAATAAATAAAATTTATGTTTTCACTCGATTCAGTTAAAAATATTCCTTTGACTTTAATAAAATAAAATTTATAAGTTACTAAGTAAATTGATTTGAATATTTTAAATTAAATATAATCAAAAAGATGATAAAGATGCTTAATTAAAATGTTGCATTTGATGTAATATAATCATTTTTAATGATATTTAAGTAAATGAAAGAAATTTATATGCTTGTTTACTTTAAAATCTTTTAAAGCTTTGAAACTGAATATTCTTTGTATATGTGCAACTTTATTTTCTATTTTAATTATATGCATTGTATTCAATGCATATAGTTTGCAATTCTTTTTTGGTGATTACCTGGCATGCTCTCAATATTCCTCATCGTTAAATCATGATTCCTAATAAATTCTTGCATCATATTCGGATTACTAGCAATTTGCATATATTCTCGCATTTGATTTGGATCATTGAAAACGCGAGCAACTTCTGGATGCTGATCAAGATAATTCCTTAATCGCGGATCGGAGTTAATCACGAATTGTAAAAATTGAGGATTGCCCAGAACGGTCGCTGCTAATTGATTAAATGTATCATCAACTTGCGGATATGTCTGATTGCGTGGTGCTTCTTGTTGCGCCGGTGTTTGTTGTTGCTGCTGCTGATTTGGTTTGGCTTTTATCACTAAATGTATGGCAAATCCATTCTTAACATTTTGTTCTTGTAATGAGCGTGCGTCTACCAATTGCCTTCCAGCGTATATCAAATATAATTGTGTCGTTTCAGTGTCAAAGCGTTGCGCAATTTCTGGTTTGATTTCAGCAACAGTCGCCTGTGTATTGAAGACAAATTCTTCGTTGCGTGACTGCGTCTTTATAAGCACTTGAATCTCATCGGTCTTGACTTGATCTAATTCAACGTTCTTGTGCGTTTCGGCCATTGTTATTGCACTAACATTTTTATAGCAAAAAAAAATTATTTATGATTGACGTATGAAATAAATTGACAGACGATACCGATGCAATGATATATGCGGTAACTCTATATATGACAATGTCGACTAATAATAAATAAAGTATACCTATAATGTTGGGGGGAATGCGATGATGCGGCATGAGCTACTTTGAAACCGTCATTTATATGTATGTATATAAAGTCGAGTTTACAGTAAAAAGTTTCAATTGAAATTCAGCACACAGACTTCACAGAAAACTTTGTGCAGTCGAGTAGGTATACAAATCAGTCGCATTACAAGTGTTTACAGATCGAGGTCGCTTCGTCAGATTTACATAAAAAGTCCATTGCGCGCGCGCCCCCTCTTTATATTACTTATACATTTGACACTTTTCACTTAAATTATTTTCTATTCACATGCATTTAAATAATAATTATTTTCCCTAAAATATAGCTAATTATTAGATGGAAAGTGAAATGCAGCAATGAGACAGATTTCCAGGCAACAGAGCGCATTGATTACGCGCTGCCTGCTAATCGTATCGAATTATTTGCAATGCATAACTAGGACTAACGTTTACGTTTCATTTTGTGGAATTATCAATAATAATCCAACTGATATAACACGAAATTTATGATCATATAGCGTCTGTGCGCCATTCCTCAAATAAAACGAGTATTTTTTGGGTGAATAATTTCGCTGGCTGATTATTTAGATGCACAAAGAGATTATCTAGAAAAAGCAGACAAAATGAGCGTGTTAGAAGAAACTATGGAAAACGCATTAGGAGCTAAGAAATGGCTTCATATAAAATGATTTTGCAAAGCTTGGAAAGAATATTTTATCATTCTGAGTGAGCAAACGTCTGGAAGATATAAAGTCATAAATTGTTTCTTTTCTCTGTTCTGTAGTGTTGTCTGTTTTTTTATTTTTATTATTGTTATTATACTTTGGTGGTTGTGCAGTTCGTTTCGTTTCCGTGTTTTTCTACCATAAACACTCTCACCCTATACTTATGGAGTAATGTGCGAGTAATTACAGTACACAAATGATTGTTGTATAGCATGAAACTTAACTTTTCATGTTGTTGTTGTTGTTTTTGTTGATGATATTGAAATTATTTCTAAATATTGTTTATGTTTATTATAAAATATAATATGGTGCAATTGTAAATTAGAGATTAATAATCAATTAATTGCATGTCAAATACACCTTGTTCGGACACAAACTAATTATCATATAATCGAATCAATGTAACGCACAATTCGATTAAGATGGAACGTTACACAATTATTCAAGCAAATAACCGCAATGATAATAAATAAAAGGATGCTGATGGTGGTTTGTGGTGTGTGTGGGTGTATGTGTTTTTCCAAGGGTGTGCTTTTTTTTAGCTAAAGCAATTCAAAGTGATTTATATCAATTTTACGGCTAATTGAGAGTAATTACAGGCAACAAATGGTCGAGGAGATAAGTGCGGCTCGTTTATTTTGAATTTATTATGACGATAACACAAAATGTGTTATTAAAAATAAAAGTAAGTAAAATTAAAAACAAAAAGGAAGAGGGTCGTGTCTTGTTGATGAATTGTTTATTTCTCTAGTCAACTAACTAATCCCGAAAATTAAATCATAATCATTGTGTGTTGTTAATAATTTCATGTCAACGCAAAGTGTGTTGTTTATAATTTTCACTTTGAAAACTTCTCTCATCTCTCACCAGATGTTCACTAATTTAACGATAAAATATTGAATGTAACGACGGCGACGACGAGGAGGTGGAGGTGGAGGTGGAGGAGGAGGACGACGTTGACATCAGCATGTCGTTCTCTTTATTTTAATTAAAAGTTCACGTTCGCGTTAAATAATGATTTCGTTTTTTTTTGTGCGATGTGTTGTAGGTACCTATATGTGCTAATCAATACATCTATAACAAATTTTTAATTAATTTAATTTAAGCTTTGAAATTAATTAATTTTATATGCACATATAAATATATTCGAACCAAAATTAGATAATTTATTAACGAAATGTAATTAATTTATTGCGTTTTGTATAAATAAATATATATATATGTGCATTGATATGGTGCATTTCGTTCAATTAGTCGAATGCACATTTAATAATAAAATCTCAAATTGTTTATTGAACTATTAATGCAAATTATCATGACTTTTTTCCTCCCATTCTATATATGTACAACGCTCTATTATTATATAGAGCCGTTTAAGTGCATTCAAATTAACTATACATACAGTTTGCAATTATTTTATTTCATATTAATTAATATTTATTAGTTTAATTAAGCTGTTGATTATAAATTTACGTGTTTATACCGGGTGCATCTAAAAAATGCCGACAAATATTGCCAAAAACCGCTTTTTTCATTTACGAAGTAAAGTAATCGCAAAAATTTTCGGTATCCAGATTTTTACGGAAATATAGGTACGTTTTCGACCTCCCTGATTCAGAAAAAGTTGATTTCGAAGTGGTGTCTGTTTGTCTGTCTGTCTGTCTGTCTGTCTGTCTGTCGTTCTGTCTGTCTGTATACTCTCTACAGCCCAGACAACTAAAGTCATCTGCCTGGAAATTCATATTTAGGCTTTTCACCTCAATTGTGAGATCCCGTGATTTTTGGCTAAAATCCAAAAATAGGAAGTGGTAGTTTATTGGTTAGGTTTTTCGGTTTTTTACAAATATTTCAAAAACTATCAGATTTATGAAAAAAACTTAAGAATACAAAAGTGTTTAGAATTAAATTTGCAATAAGTGTTCATTTTATAATTTTTTCAAAATTTAACATTTTAAGAATTTATTGTTTTTTCTTCGTTACTAAGCAACATTGTCGTCAATAAAATCAAATATCAGAGACAGCTGATAGTTATTAAAAAATGGTTATGCATGTGTCAAAAGTGACGGAAAGTCGAAAATTTGTAAATGAAAGTCGTGTGGTGACCATACCTCAATTTTTTTGTTAATTTTGAGCAATTACTGTGCATTCGAAGCCAAAACGGCTCATCCAAGTGGTGTCCTCTATAAACATGCAAAATTTGTCGGCATGTTTCAGATTCAATCTGTATATGTATAGAAAAAAATTTATTTTGAATATTTTAATAAAAAATATTTTCTTATTAAATTCTGTTAATAAAAAAATATATATAAATTGAAATTCAATTTTTAATAATATAGAAAAATATTTTTCATTTTCTATTTAATTTGAAATTTATTTTATTTATAAAAAAATTTTTTATTGCGGTAAATATAAATTATTTATATATAAAAAAAACAGTTTTATGCTGACATTTAATTTAATGTTTTATCAATTAAAGTAATTTTCTCTGCGATGTCATATCATAATGGGAAAATTTATAGCTCACTCCAACTCCCCTACACATATAGATATAAAATATAATAAATAATGCATGAAACAAACCGATATATTTTTTCTGCATGTAGTTGTGTCTATGCTCGCGCGTGTTTGATGGTGTTTGTTCACTTTACTCAGAAGAGTTGTTGGTTTTGATTAGAGTGTATGATATATGGAATGTTTTGCGGTTATGTGATGTACTTGATGTGACAGTATGTCTATGGGTAGACCACGACTATTATTATTACAACTTGAGACATGTTGTTAGTTATACGTACGTGTTTTAGCGTTGACAGTTAACAAACTATATACCTTCATATGTATGTATGTAGCTGAGCAGAAGAAGTCAAAAGAAATGTTTGTTGTAGGATGACAAAAGGTAATGGGGGAAATTTGTTGTATGTGTATTGCAACAAGTTGAATGAGTGCTTCTAAGGAAAGAGCAGAGTGTTTAATATATATCAGTGTTTGTTACTTGTCAGGTAACTTATATTTCTCATTCACAGCGCAAAATTTTTCTTCGCTCCCTACCAATTTATAACCCACTACTAACCTACCACACAAATAAACCGTAAAAGAAACATACCTACATATAAAGCATTTTTTTCTTCATAGGAAATTGCTTAATGCGCCACCGTATGGTAAAGTTTTGATGTCGATTGGTGTATGGGAGTAATGTGGGATATGTGTACAGAACTGTGTACGTGCTGCTACTTTACACCGACCACAAACATCAAATACGTGCTTCATACCAAACACAATAAACCCAACACACATTCTTCCATCTATATAGAACATATACATATGTATAATAGTCTTATATATGTATATATAAAACTAACGAACAAATAATAGTTTCATCTATTTAAGAGCTTCAGGGCTATTGTTATATTACAACAATGCACAGATGTTACTCCTATTGATTGTTCCTGTATTGCATTTAATTTTGTCCTTTCTCTCCGTACAGCTATGAAGATCTATTGCACATTGTTTTATATAACGTTATTATTATTGTTGTTGTTGTTGTTGGTTGTTAATAGAAAAGCTTTTTTTCCTAGCAAAATAATTATTTATCATTCTACGCATATGCATTTAAAAATTAATCAAAATTTAATTTAATTAATGTTAGATATATGAAATATATGGTGGATGCGCCGGGATATTTATTTTAAAATATGTAATTGAATATAGAGTCGCATCACTAATTCACTTCTATACATAGATAATATTCAAGTAATAGTATATTATCTATCAATATAACAATGCATTCTTTATTCATTTCCTGTTAAGTTTATGTGTGAACTTTAGCCGGCGCATTGAATTTGAATACGCTTATTATATTAGTTTCGATGAAAGCGCACATTCGCATATCAATTGTTTTCGGTTGGTTTGCACAACTATGTGTAGTGTATATGTATGTATGTATGTATATGTATTGTTTTTAGTATATCGTGCAAGATGATTATCGACTACTACTACTACTACGCTGTCAAATTATGTTGGCATTCAATTAAATGTTCCTTAGTTCTTCATTGTTTAATAATTTAGTAAGGGTTAAGATTTCTATTCAATAAATAATAAATGTTCTAACCTGCATGTATCCTCCATCACAATGGCTGGCATTGACAAGCGTGCCAACTTTGAATTTGTTGAATTTGATGCGTAGAATCCAGTCCTTTGGTGTGCCACGAAATGAACGAAAACGGTACCAACAGGTCATGGGTTTACCAACATTTTCCGGTGTCACTTCCGGACTAGACACATCTTCGTAGACTTCAACCGTTTTATTGCAATGGTCCTTCTTCGTTTCCGCTGCGAACACAAAGCGAAAAGGTAAGTTAGACATTTAATGAAATTCATTGCGATGCTGCTTGGAGAAGAGGAGGAAATGAGAATGCTAGCGACACGACTATGTTGCAATATAATTGCGCACATACGAAAAATTTTGTTACGCATCTATTGCTTTAAAATTAGTACCGGTTTGCTAGAGAGAGAGAGAGAGAGTTAGAGAGAAGTCGAAACGAACGAGAATATAATAAATCGTACAGATTTCAGCTCGTTTCTCGCTACAAATGGAGCAAGAATCTTCGCTAATTATTTTATTGGGTGAAAAGTCTAGAGCAGAAGGGATGGTGCAACGCTCAACTGAGTTCGTTACATAACGAGAGATTACTGCAGATTATATAAGGCTTTACCAATACCCAAATATAAAACTACATATACATATATAAACTAATCATTTGATTAACATAACATCGATAAGAGAAGTGCTTCTATGCGGAATTTGCATAATCGCCCTATTTATGCAACAAAAAAAAAGAAATGATCATTTATTGTTTACATTTATTTTTATGCATATCATCAACATTTTTGTTTTCATTTATATAAAATTTTTTTTGTTTGCATGTTGATACATTTATGCATGAGGGTTGGAAATGTTTGATTGAATCAATAACTTTATCTCTAGTGTATAAACAAAACGCAGGAAAAATGTTGCAAATTAAAAACTCTGTGTACTCTCACATACATACATACATATAGGAAGATAAATTTGTATGAAAGTTGCGCGCTCATTAATTCGCTATTAAATATAAATTGATGAAATGAAAGAAATATGGGAGTGCGCTTTGCTCACGTAGATTGAAACGTTTAATGTTTCTTCTTCTGCGCGCTGCTTTGCTTGTGTGTATATGAAATAAGACAAGAGCAACAACAAGAACCGTAAAATGGAAAATAGAGGCACGTCTGTCATATTTTATTCAGAAATCAGAACGCCAACTTTCCAGTTATCTAAATAAAGTGGCAGCGATGCTCACGTACACAGGAATTCATGCTATTTTATGAATAAAGTTCACTTTCCGTGCCGGATCAATGAAGCACGTGCCTCACCTAAACCATTTTCAACTGCCTTTTAAAAATTAATTCCCTAGAAATGAAATAAATTGATTGATTAGTGTAATGGAAGTAAACTACTTACTACTAGGACTGCTCGAATGCATCCAAGAGAACGACGAAATGTAGTAAGAGAAATAAAGAATGTCGTTGCTGTTGACAAAATAGAAACAATTGAATTAATTGAAGAGTGGGTTTAGCAATTAGTTACACTCTTTCGTTCGTTGTTGGGAAAGGACACACGTTAGAAAATCACTGATAGAGGGATAGGAAATCCTTTGGCAATAGTGAACGACCGACGGCTTTAATTGCATTGAAACCACTTCCATTTGCTATATTAAAGTAGGAAACTGTTTGGCACAAAGCCTATACATGCGAAATAGTATTTCTAGTAAGTAAGTAATACGAATTAAGAATGAATTGATTATACCTATGAATGAATATGGGAAAGATATCAATCATATCTAGCACAGCACACAGAAGAATCTTTTTTCTTATTTTCCTTATGCTTTTTGTTGTCCCAGAATCTATCCACCACCACCAAATACGTACAGTAAACATAAATATAAATAACTGGAAGAAAGACGTTCGTCTGGTGAATATAAATTCTAATATTTATACAAGATCTATAAATCTCGGTCGGTTTATACTACAAACAAAAATATTCTATAAGAAGAAATCTGTTTATTTATTCCTTCATTCATCATTCGACATTAATGATTAATTTTTTTCCATCGCTCTTTTTCACTTTATGTTTAAAGAAAGTTTCTCGATCGATAGTTGAGTATAATTAGGAAAGTTTAGACATGCAAGCTATCGAGAAATTTGTTGCTCTCATATGTATGTATTTTTTATTTTTTTGTTTATAATCCATCGAGGACTTTTTGAAACAACTTGTCAACACGTCACACAATTTTATGATTTACGGGGTTCATTTATCACGGTACATTCATCTCATTCAATAGCTCGTCTATCATTCCCATTGCACGCGCAAACCCTTCCACCCCCCATCTCAATATGTGTGTAAGTCCTTTTGAATCAATTCAAGCGAGAAACTCTTTAAGTTTAAGATTTATTTACTGATTGGTTAATGAACGCAAACATAACAACATAAGAATATATAGTTTTGTGTAAGTACTTAGATAAAATTCGCTAAAATTGTCCTGCAGCAGGAAGTCAGTGCGTTAGTTTAACGCACAAGGAGTTTACCTTTCGTACTTTACTATGCGCGTCCTATATTTACTAATGAATTTGATGCTTGGACTTTCGAACCGTGAAAATTCTGTTCCGAAACATTTACTTTTAAGCCGATTTCATATTACATAGTCTTCATCCCTCTAACACACCATCCCTCTACTCCAACAACAGCCTCATCTCTCGTTCTACTAATCTTCGGATTTATTCTATCAAATTAGAAAAGGTACCTTTGCCACATACATGTCTTGAATTGAAATTATTCATCATCATCATCATTCAATTCACGTGTTTATTCATTTATAGCGCGCACGCTTAACTCCTCCATTATTATTATTATTATTATTAGAAGACAAATTAATAAAATAACAATTTCAATTTATATTCGTGTATATATGGGCAAAAGGGATTTTATATGAAAGGATATTTTGTACTAGAGATCGTAAATATCCATTGAGAATTGTGCGCCGTTCCTTTTCCACCTTATCTATACGATGCAACTGGAAAATTTCCATTCGCGCCAGAGCACATCAACTCTCGAGCACCAAGCACATGATTTTCTACAAGCCGCGTAAACTTGTAATAAACAAAATTGACATATCCACATTTTATTATCAAAACATATACAAGAATAAAATATGTTGCATCATCACGAAATTGCTATGTTTAGCTTTAGGTGAAACGAGAATCTTACATAACATGCTGTGTATATGGGAACATCGGATGGATAAACTTTATAATTAAATTGCAAAGTTCATATAATTAGCTATTTATTAAATATATCATAAGCAAAATGTTACGTTTTTATGTAAACATTAAATTAATAAAATAGTTTAATGAAATTAAAGTTGTAAATGTAAAAAGTTGATCATAATTTATGGTTAATTGCAACAATTCATTAATTAGCATCGTCTTTTTTTTATATATAGACGGCTTGATCAATTTTCTACAACCGACAACAATAAGCAGCCTATTCAAGAGTGGATGGGAGAGAGAGAATTAATTGCATCCAATTAGTGAGATACAAATACCAATTTATAATCCAAGTATTTAGTAAGATTATAGGCAAATATTTAATTTTAAAATGAATGCAGCCACGTAAATGTGTATAATTGAATCAATTACTATTTGTTTTATCAAAATTGTTTGTTCAATTAAAATTATCCATGAATACACCTGCTGCACACCGTTTACAACACTTTTCCCATATCATCAGCATTTCTCAACATTTTTCACTCCCATTTTATATGCAAGTTTTTTTTTTTAGAAATAATAGAAATGTGTTTGATAATAATAAATGTGACTAGAGCTTATTTATTAATTAATTATATTAAATTAATTGAAATGCATTGTTCTTTGTTTATAACTACCGAATGAAAATATTTCCTTTAATTTAAGATAAAAGAAAATGTCGCGTATATAAATGCAATTTCTCTTCTTTTCACAACTGTGAGTGAGTGAATGCACGAAAAGTACCACCACGACCGAATGAAGTACAAAAACTTTTCTAATTTCTCCTGCATTATATTTTCAAAATTGTTGATGCTGTTTGTTTCAGCCGCCGACACACCGAACTATATAGTTGTTTGTTTTTTATCGAATTTTGAAAATGTAATTACTCTTGCAAGTTTATGCTGTAGTGCGCACTCAGCAGATAGTTTTGAGGAAAAACATAAATCCAGCAATTTTCAACTTTTCTACTTTTCTAACAAATTTTACGAGATGAATATTCTCCTTCACACCGACCGCGAATTGTAAATGTTTTATTATTGCCTTAAGTTAAAAATTACATTTTATGGCATAATAAATCTGAAATGTATTCTTCTAGACATGTATAAAATAAATGAAACTTATTTAAACAATACTCCTTCTTCATGTGTTTGTGTAGCAGTTGGAAAATTGAATACATTTCAATATTCTTTTTGTATATGTATGTATGTATACTACTACATTCACTACAAGCTGCTATTGATCACGTTGTTAGAATATTCTATGTAACAAAGTCCTAACCAACAACAACCCCCAAATAAAAAAAGAACAACGTGTATAAACAAAAAATAATACTATAGGAGAAGAAAATTGCAAGCAGCAAGCAATTTTTTATTAAATTTTCATAAAAACATACAATATAACAGAAAATGTGTATCACTTTCTTTTTTTTAAAGAACGTGAAAATATAAAAACTAAACACAAAAAATATGTTTTCTAATTCAGTAATTAAGAATTAGAATGAATGTTATTTAAAGGAAGAATTAAATATTTAAGATAATAAAAACATTTTTGATGAAGGAAAATATTATTTCTAAATACTTTGTACTTACTATATTAAAAACATTTTATTTGTTATGAGAGTGATGTTTAATTAGGTAGTTCTCAACTTGTTTGTGTATCAAAATCAATGCAAGAAATTGTATTTTCGTTAGAAACGTCTTCAAAGGATAAACATAAATAAAGTGAAGTCTTAATATTGTTCCATAAGTGTATACACATAGAACATAACATATATAATAAGTCAGCACAAAGCTTTTAAGTTTGTTATAGTTGGCAATTAGTAATCTTAATCCTTGAGGTAAATTATTAACTTGTTCATTTACAAGCATTCTATAAACAACACATACATATATTGGATGGAAGCGAATAGAGGGAACAATCAATAATTATTTATTAGTTAACATTCTATTGATTTTTCTCCTCGGTTGCATTCTTACTTTTTCTTCCTTTCTAGGGATTAAGTCAGGAACAGAAGAGAAATATAATTGTAAGTTTGGCTTTGGGACCCTATTTAGTTATGGGCATCACATAAGCCAGAGATTATTAATTTGGGATTAAGTCATTAAATCAACCCTTTCTCTAACTAAATCAAAACGATTTATAACAAAACTGTACGGAATATTAACACTCGGTCATAATAAATGAATAAAAAAAAATAAAATCATAAATCACATTCTGTTGATTGCATTCCATAAAACAAGACGAGAAATTCAATTATGTTTATGTTTATTAATATTTCAAAGGATAATTTTCGGTGTCTGTAGTAGTAGTGGGCCCGGCGCATCCACCATAAAAACATCATACATATACGTGTCAAATTTGGTATTGTGTGTGCGAAAATGGCGAAAAGTTTGCATGATAAATGGTAGGTGTCAGCTGAAACAACAGTTTAATTAATGACCGATAATTAGCGCGCATTTTGCCGCCACCCCTCATTCAGCCCTTCAACCCTAACACAGACATTCATTCACATATTTCACGCGCTCGCGCCAACTTCATTATTAATTTTTCACTTTCATTTGCGGTTGCAGTCTAAGATTCATATCTTACCCTCTCTCTCTCTCTCTCTCTATGTAGGTACGTTAGGCGAGCACTGACAGCTTTCATTTTACCCTAGATATCATCCCCTTTACGTTCAGATATCTATTCTAAGTTATAAAGTGCCTTTAAGAGTATATTCATGTATACCGTTGGGATCTATGTTGTTGGATAAGATAGATGATGTGATTTCATTTCCATTCTTTGCTCGTTGCTCATTTACAACAATCATATTTTTGTCCGATGTATTGTACAACCACCGTCAAGTGATATTCAACCCTCATACACTCAGAATGCACAAACTTTTCCTTTACTAGCGCATACAAATAAATCTAAAAAAGGCTATACCCAGTGAATACAACATTATGTAGGTAAATAAAAATAAATAAATAAATAAGTATATAAAAATGCGAATTTATTAAAAAATTAGTTTTTCAAAATATGCCTTGCATATGTGCACTAAAACTGAATGTACTTTTTATAATTAGAATAAAGCGCTCTTATTCCTTATTCTATATATGTTTCGTAATGCATTTGTTTTTCTTCCTTGTTGTTATTTTAAGCACCATCAGCTGCTATTTTATTTATATGTTCCATCATAAATAATTTCCCCATCGTATTAAATTTGTAAACGCGCCTGACATAAGAGAGAAAAGTGTTTTTCCTTTACATTCACAATCGATTATTAAGAAATGCTGATGGAGTTGTCAATTTTTTCCTCTTCGCTTTCCTCTCACCATCATACTCGTCACTCTCTATATTCTCTCATTCAATTTTTATTATCATTGCGTTTTTGTTTCAAATAAAAGGCGCGCCATTTGTGAAGATGTCAATTTTATGTCAACCACATTGTTGTATAAATTCACTCTCAACAACAACAACAACAACAACATCGACAACAACAAAATTCTTTTTTGTTATTATTAAATTTATGTATTAATAAAAAAAAAAACCTTTTGTATAAAAAATGTTATACCTACTTAATAGAAAAGCAGCAAAATCATTTTTTTATTCACTGACTAGAAAATTCAAATGCTATGTGCGTGATTTTCAAAGCAAAAAAAATTGCAAATTAATTATTTCTCAACAAAATCCTATTTGGCTGAATTAATATTTACAAATTTATTAGATTTGCATTTCTTAGCGACGACGCCCTGTATATAAATAGAATGAAAATTGCAAACAACGCGCTTTTATAACATTTTATTAATAATCTGTACCGGCGCCTTCAAAATTTTCATTAAAATCATTCAGCAAAAGCGCTTACAGCATGTAATTCCAAACTCAACCTAGAGAACCTCCTAACAACCCCAACCACCTATTGATTGTTTAAATGTTGATACAAAATTTACGTAATGAATTATTAACCGGCTTATTAGTGAAGCGGCTTGTTTGTTTAGGTCATCTAAAAATGTTTAAAATAGAAATAAATTGAAAGAAATAATAAAATTGTTTTTAGATGATGGTGGTGACGGTGGCGACGGTGTGTGTGGTGAAAAGTGGGTAGACTAATAATAAGCTAAGCAAACAATGTTTTGTATAAAGGGTGTTTATAGCAGTATAAATAGTTAGTTAATAAACAATGGTGGCAAAAAGGCCGTTAAGCGTGAATATATGGAGGGTTGTTTGGTAATTTACGATCAAATAAAGAAACTTTATTCGCGTGCGCGCGCGCGCGCCCCTTTTATAATATATATATGTATATAGAAAAAAGGACGCAGCCGTGAACACACAATGAATTAAGCCACATCTGTATGTGATCTCCTATTGACTCACATAATTTAACCCCCCAAATGCAGAAAAAAAAGTGCGCGCGGTTAAATTATCTTCCCGTAAATATGCCAATAGATCAATAAATAAAGCGAATTTTAATGTTTCACCATTTGATTTAATATCTGAAATGAATTGCTTTACATTTCACCCCCTATTTATTCAAACCGCTAAGTCAACCAGCGTTGTCAGTCAGTCAGTGAATTGTGTTTTATGTTGTTTTATAATGCATACACATGTTCAGCAGAAAATTTCGCAAAGTGCTTGATTTACTCAACATAATGGCATTTTCGATACGAATGCAGTTTCGCCAACTTACAAAAGCGGTTATGTGGAAGAGAGAGAGAGGGAGAGGGAGAGTGCTGATAAGTGCATTGTACTATAAAATATTGTGCTAAAATGTAATTATTTTCTATATTTTGTGCAATAAAAATTAGTGTGTGAATAATAAGAAATTTATTGATATAGGAGGCAATTAATTAAGGAATTTTGATTGATCTATGCATGCATGAATGTCTACCTTCAATTATATAACACTTTAGCAGCACAACTACATTTTTAATTATACAATTAACTCCTGTTCCACTTCACCTTCAAAGTGCGCGCTCATTTCAGCCGTTTCACTACGAAAGCTCTTCTTGCTGCACAATACTTGTGTAATGATACAAGCAATTTTCCTTTAACTTATTTTTCATTATACTAATTGTAAGACACATTTTTTGCCATCAAGGAAATAATTAACATGAACTTAGTTCAGTAACAGGTAGAGAGATATCCATCTCAACTCACTCACTCACTCACTCACTCAGAACGGTTACAAGAAAATCAAATTTACGTCGTGAAATTTTATAATCAATTTTAAAATTGAGCATTCCATCTTCGTGTCCAATCTACGTTTTGTATGATATAATGAACTTATGATAAAGATGAGGATGGAAGAAGGGTTTAAAGTTTCTGACAAGCAAGAAGTGGAAAATTCAATTAGATTCACTCACACCATCATTACACAACCACCAAAGCGCTCTATATATACATTTTTTTTCATATAAAATAATCACTCTATTTAGTATGTTTGAGAGAGAGCAAAATTAATTACGTTTTGATGGGATATAAATACAAAATGAAATAAAATTAATTTTTATATGTTATGTATAAAATATATACATGAAAATAATAAATGGCTATAATTTATATTATTAACTGTTATTTATAACCTAATGTCAACAATGCTAATAAATAACCTTTCATAAAAAATAAAAATAAAAATAAAATAAGTTGACCAATTATTATTAATCAATCAAACTAAATGAAACTATTCTTAATTAATGGTGGACGAGCAATATTGACTAAAAAACTAATTAAGTCTGATATTTTATTTAATTACATGTCAAAAAACATCTTGCAATCGCATAAATTCAGAGGGAGATTATATAGCATTTAGTAAAAAAAAAATAATTTTTCTTGTTTGGTGAGTACAAATATTTATCTGTAACGAAGTTAATTAAAAACTCATTAGGATTTTCACTAGTACATTCATTTCCTTCATTTATTTCATTTTTTCCCTTCTGTATCGTGTGTATATCATCGCAGCTTTTTCTCCCTTTCTCTCTCTCTCTCTTTCTCTATCTTTCACCCTCACCACTAAAATACTTTAAACACAATTTATTATGAAATATATTCTCATGTAATGTCATTGATATTTTATATCTATATATGTAGTGTATAAGAAAAATCAATATTTGCTTTTTGTTTAATTTATATAATAAATGTTATATTAGAGAGATGAAATTCGTAACGCAAGCAGGCAGGCAAACACCAGCAGCAGCAAAACGAGAAACGAAGGACAATTTATTTACTTTATTATTACATCAAATATTCATCTGAAGCATAAATCAAATAAATATTATGATAGATTTAAGTGCAATAAAACTAATTAAGTAAACAATTAAATAAATAAGAAAA